>JAXBDA010004563.1:0-28298 GCA_036023075.1 Gaultheria prostrata | reverse complement strand
GAGAGAGAGAGAGAGAGAGAGAGAGAGAGAGAGAGAGAGAGAGAGAGAGAGAGAGAGAGAGAGAGAGACCAGTGCGATGCAAAGGACGTAGACGTGACAAATCGTGACGGTAACGGAGAAGGAGGCTTGAATGAAGGTAGACCGGAAAGGAGACGACAACCAGATTGGAACCTTGGAGGCGGTGTGATCTGTGAAGGAACCCAGCTTTATTATTCACGCTATTTTTACATTGAGTGCTGAGTAATGACTACAAAATCCAAAATATAAGATAAAATTTACATATAGTTACCTTAAACAGACTAATATTTATAGATACACCCCGAAACTAATAATATTTATATTTTGATCCCTAGGTTTGCGAGCCCACTCGAGCCGAATACTACTAAGTTCAAGTTCGGCTCGTTTACGAAACGAGCCTAAAACTTTGTTTAGGTTCGGCTCGTTTAGTAGACGAACCGAACTCGAACGAGAACTTACCAAACCGAGCCTCGAATAGTTCGCGAACAGCTCGGTTCATTTGCAGCCCTATGTGTGACTATTTCTTGTGTTTGCATTAGACCTTGCCATATTTACCAAATACGACCCATGATTTTACATGATTCGAACTTTGGTGACTATTGTGCAAAAAGGGGCATGATTTTTGACAGGGCCAATGCATTATGTGAAGTTTGAGTGGAAAATGATTCCTGTCAACTCAATAGGAGTTGGGATGTCATGGTCTATTTGAATTCATTGCCGTTGGCAAGAAAATTTTGGGCTTCTTTTTGTGCGGTCCAATTTATTTCCACGAATAAGGACATTATTGGTGGTTCTCTGTGCTTCTCTTCTTGCCCCTTTCATTTCTGGTTTTAATGGTATGTTGCAATTTGGAACATTATTGATTGAAATGATTAAATGAATGGATATGGGTACCCATTTCATGTTCAGGCCGTAAATAGGAAAAAAATTTCAAGGCCGAGCGGATACCACGTGGTTTCCGCTCGCGCACATCCGGACAAGGGCGGTCCTATGAATGGATGGGCAAGGGGGGTTAGCTGACCGCCATGAGTTGGAAACCCTCCTTGGGATATGCATATATTTTTGGTTATTTTTGTAACTTTGCCCCATAAGGAGTATATCTTCTTGTTGTTATTCGGAAGCACAAAAAAAAGAGAGTATATCTTGTTGTCTTTACTTTGTGGATCTTGCTCCACAAATAATGCACTTGCCCCAAATATGTGCTGAAATTTTTTACAACATTACCCAAATGATTCACCGAATCTCCCCTGATCTTTTTCTTTTTTTGTGATTCCACCATTTTAACACACTTTCCCTCACAAGCAAAAAAATGGAGCATAGCCACATTCACGATTTTTAACTCCTCTCTCTCTCTGCCCTAAGTAACATGATATACGTACCACTTTTTATTTCTATGCATTGAAGAGAAATCTTTTGGTTTAGTACTTTAATGTACTCCATCCGTTCCATTTTGATAATCCCCAATGAAAATACGTGCAATTTTCAGATAAAATATAAAAGTATTTCAGTTCATAATTTTTTTATTTTTCTCACCAAATTAAAAAATTAATAGAGATCTTTAATTTGGCACGGAGAAACTCACAAAATCATGTGCGAAAATACTTTAATGTTTTATTTGAAAATTCGCATGTAACTTCATAGGGACCCATCAAAATGAAACGAAGGGAGTAAATACTATAGATTCTTGACCCCTGATGATAAATCCTGCGTTCGCTCCTGCATCCGGCCGTCCAAAATGCAATGGACGGCCCGAATTGAAAGTGTCGGATAGATTTAGCTAGAAAAATGAAAAAGAAAAAGAAAAAGTCTTTCAATCCGGGCAGTTCGTTACAATCGCGGTTTTGGTTTTATTTATAATTTTCAATTTTAGTTTGAGTTTTACTAATACCCGAACCGTTGTCATCATCCCTAGCTAGTCCAGCTCATGTTCAGTATATGCTGTTACTTTTTCAACTGGAATGCTTGGATTTGTTTGTACAAAGCTATGCTGAGAAAAGGGCTATCAAAAGGGCTCAAGTGATTCAATCCATGTCTGCAAAGCATACTGGCAATATGTTATTGAGAGAACATTGTACACAACTAGCTAAAAACAAAAACACAGGCTTTGTTTAGATCCTGAATTTCTAGAGCGATTTTGCGGATGGAAAAAGAAAATTTCCTCGGCTTTCTTCAACCCCTCCGAAAATCTCCTAGAAATCCAATGTCCTAACACAGCCTAAAAGACTGGTCTAAAGGAACATGGTGGCTGATGATCAGTGGAAGACGGCACCATTCTCGATTCCCTTGTTGCTGCTGTGGCTGTGAACAGGCGGTGCGTCGTATTTGCTGAAGAGTCTGTAGGAGGAGATGAGAGAGAGTGCTGCGTAGCAAAGCACCACGGCAAAGGTGATGGAAATGGATGCCACTGCCCGTCGGCAAAAACCACCGAAGGAACCACAAGCTTCACTCCATGTGACGGCTTCATCTCCCTTGTACGCCAAGTACATGACCTCCGTTGATACGGCCCCGGCGGCCAGTATTATGTAGGTTAGGAACTGCCACGAAAAGGGTTTAACATTATGCAACCACAAGAATCATTGATTCACGCGAATATAAAAAAATGTTCGGATCCAGGAAAAGTTTTCCTGAAAACGTCCAGGAAAGAGAAATGAACAAGACTTTTACGGAGAAACTTTTCCTGTACCCTACCATCCCTCAAAGTCCACGAACATACAGAGAAGTCAACTCTAATATGTGGTTCGAAAGTGTTCATAGGTGTAGGGAAACATGAAGAACAATTCACTGTATAAAATTATCCTACAATGCTGCAAAAAACATATACAAGAGAACTAAATATCAATTCTTGATCCGATAAAAAGAAAGAAAGAAAGCAATTCTTGCGTTTGACAAAATTCGATCCCGTGACTTCCATTAGAGTGGACAAGAGTATAGCTACGTAGGTATAGAGACCTGGTCAAGGAGGAAGAAAGTCCAGGCTCGGGACATGGTTGAGGGACGAGGCATTGCTGCAACCACTGCCGTAAGTAGCGAATAACCCGCGCAAATTCCGTTGGCGTGCACCAGGTACCTGATTGCCATTTTTGGGAACATTTTAGCATCAACATGGTAATTTTACTATGCTGTTAACAAACAAATTAAGAGATTCAATACTGATTTAAATTGACTAAAAGTCCATGTTTTCACGGATCTTACGAATCCGTGAAAACTCTTTAGTTAAGTATTTGCATGTATATGAATCCTACTAGGCTACTACAGAACAATTGAGTAAATTCTTATGTTTCTTAATTCCTTCCAAGAAATTTAATTAAAAGAGGTTTTACCATGAAGTTTAACCTTTTTTTTTTTTTTTTTAATCTTTTAGCCCAATAAATTTTTTTTGCTATGAACTGAATGCTTGTTTTTCTGTTTAAAAATATTTTTTTGTCTTTAGTTTTTTTTTAAATATAAATTTGTTTTGTACTTTTTGAGTGCCTCATCAACAAGAACCGGCAAAATAAACATAAAATGAAGTTCAAAAAAAGGTTAACTAAAGAACAAAAATTTACCCAAAAAAAAAAAGAACAAAAGAAAGCGATGTGCTAAACTTTTTTCTTTGTGTTTGGGGTGTTGAACATCATCGAAAAGAAATTAGAACTAAAAGCTTTTAATGATTACTAAGGTCGTGTTTGGGCGGTCAAAGCAGCCTTTCTTCTTTTTTTATGGATTTTTTTTGTAATCATTACTGAGATCCGGATCCAAAGTCCAAACCAACAAATATTAGTGACGATCGGGGCTTCTAGCTTAGTTGATCGTGTGTATCAGGACTCAAGTGCTGAGAGGTTATGGGCATTGGGTAACATTGATATCCCGTCAAGTAATCTAATTTAACTAATAGTATTAGCTAATATCATAAAGATAATTTTACCGTCAAAATATAATTAAAAAAAAAATGATAGTAAAACATGGATTATTCTCTAAACAGAATATTCGGTCCTC
The DNA here is from genome assembly GCA_036023075.1 of Gaultheria prostrata. Classification (NCBI taxonomy): domain Eukaryota; kingdom Viridiplantae; phylum Streptophyta; class Magnoliopsida; order Ericales; family Ericaceae; genus Gaultheria; species Gaultheria prostrata. The sequence continues at coordinate 24,305 of JAXBDA010004563.1, read as the reverse complement.
CTCCTAACAGGGAGAGACATAATGATGATGATAATTAGTTACCTAAAAGCCCCAAGATTGGAGTAAGAAAGAGAGCCAAACTCATTATTTTGAACATTTTTTAGCATCACCAGCAGCGCAACTATGCACAGACCCATCGGCAGTAGCCGCAGCAGCGTCTCCGCCGTCCTCATGCCAGTGGTTCCGCCGCTGCCCTCCTCCTCTCCGCCGTCCCTGGTTGCAGCTGACCCCATGATCTCCATCGTAGTGCCTCTCTTGTCCGCCATCATTTTACTCTCTCTCTTGATTTCTGGTGAGTGAGGAGAAAGAAGTGGTCGGAATGGGTTACTTATTAATGGACAGACACTACTTTAGGTGAGGTGGGTGGTGAGGCATTGAATGCCCATCAAGCCCACCACGCTTTCCAAAGTGCTTGGATAACTATACCTCACCCAATTACTGTTGTGGCTGTCTCTCATCTCTTTAGGGCAACACTCTCTCTCTCTCTCTCTCTCTCTCTCGGACTTTGACTTTCCCGATCAAATTTCGATGATCCGGTCTGTCCAATATGTTCGGATTGTGTTTAAAGGTACCCCGAGGAAATTGACCAAAAAAAGAGACAAGGAATGGCTTGATCTGAACATATACAGTTTTACGGAAAACTACTTAATCCCCAAGCCCTTCGCGGTCTTTTTTTGGTTGATTCTTGTTGGGTACCCTTGAAAATACGTTTTGAACACATTGAACGGATCGGATTATCGAAATTTGATCGGAAAAATCGAAGTCCAAACCTAAGCAAAATTTGGATTCTCTGTAGGGGTGTAAGTGCCTTAAAAAAAAGTATAAGAGGTGTATTTGCAAATTGAGAAAAGTACAGGAGTGTAAGTGCAAATACCCCTCTAATAAATCCACCATTGAACTAGCGAATTATAGAATTGATCCTTTGGAAACGGAAATCCTGTAGTGCAATGCCCTGGAGTGCACCCTTTCATGCACATTCTGACCGTCCAAAAATATTTTGATTGGTCTAGATTTAAAAAAAAATTCTTCCAACTCTTCCCTAGAAGAGTTTTGTTTTTAAATACGGATCATCGATTGCGGAGATGGACGGTCCGGATGAGCATGATAGGACCCCCGAGTTTTCAAGTTTTATTTCACAAAACTGTCTTAAACTTAAAACCGACTTATTGTGTTTTACGAGATAGCTAGATTACTCTCTCACAAAACATCAACCCAATTTCACTCTATAAGCTAGATCCATCTCCATAAGCCAGATTCATTGACTTATTGCCAATAAGTTAGTTTGCAGAATAACTTCCACAAGCTGACTTAAACTCAATAAGTAAGTGGAAGTGGCTTAAGTTTGTTTTTTGAGTTGATGTGTTATGAAAGAGTGACTTGTCTCGTAAAGTGTAATAAATCTGTTTTGAGTTTCTGTTAGCTTGGTGGAATTTTGTTAGATATGTTAGTACGAAACCAATCATTAGTACTCCTTCTGGGCCTTCTAACCCATTTGCGTTTTCCCATTCTCCCTTTTGCCTTTTACCTGTTTGGCTGCCAGATTCTAAAATCCATTCTCCAAAACTCATTCACCATTTTTGACATTTGAAGCAAAAACCCAAAATCAGCTCTGGAGCTACTTTTTACATTCTATACTTGCAAAATGTATTCTGCACATTTCTCTCAAACACTTCTTCCAGATTCGAAACACATTCTGATCATAATCCAAACAGCCAAAAAAACCAAAAAGTTGAAAATAAAAAATTGAAAAGTAGGCTCTCAAACACCCCCTAACATCAAAGAGTTAAAACTACTACTCCTAGATTATATCGATAGAGTGGGGACAAATAGATGCCCCCATTTGGAAATTACTTATGCTTGAAAATTTCCCATTTTCCCCTGTTGTTTTTTAATTTTTGGTTTTTTGGATAGGAGATTAACCTCCACGCTGGTGGGGTACAGTCCAAGAGTTGGTGGTACCTATTTATTTCATGGTCTTGGGGTTCCGCCACTGCGTCACATACTGATTCTAAAACTTTTTTTCGTCACATATTTTCGTGAGATTCACACGCTTTTGTACTGGGCCTTACATAAATGTGGATGGGTAAAAGTATTGGGACTGCATGTGACAGTATCCCAAATCTATGAATTTTTTTTTTTTCCAAAGAAGACGTATTTATTTGGAGATGTATAGGTGATCCAATTGAATTAATAATTCGAATTGGGAGTATATGAAAACAAATTTAGAGGCCCAAAGTTGGTGGTAGCTAGCTAATAAAAGAAGACCTATATACGTATAGGTGCTACAAATGTCTTTTAATTATGAGAACATTTCAGGGAGAACATAAAAATGTCAAAGTTTTTACATCATATCATTGTCAACTTGCTAAATATAATGACTGTATTAGGCTCTTGTGATGGATGTGGATTTTGATGAAAGGATTTTGATTTTGGACTTATTTATTTTGTAGAATAGCTCACATCCTATTTTAGGAGCAACTCATAATAGAGGGTGAAAAACGTGGCAGGGGCATCGGTGCGTCAAAAGGTTATAACCACGGATTTTGAAAGTAAATTTGGGAGTCTTATAAGAAAGATTGATTTGAATTATTTAGTAATTTGGGAGTCTCATAATAAATCTCTTTTTATCTTCATTTGTCACTAACAATAGTTTCACAAGCTACCTCCAATAACTAACGTTTAATACTCCCTCCATCCCTTTTATAGTGTGCACATTTTCATTTTGGGTTGTCCCTTAATAAGTGCGTGTTTTGAAAAGTTAGTGGGTACATTTCCTATTTTGCCCTTAAAAGTAGATTCCTTTTTAAAAAATTAGTGGGTATTATTATATTGATAAGGGTAATTAGTGAAAAGTAGATGTAAAAGTTGACGTGAGAGAAAAATAGTTGGAATTTTCAGGTAACACACTTAAAAAGGGACGGAGGGAGTATTGTTGATGGAGTTTTCACTGAATCCCTTCATGCATGATCGATGTGTTTCAAATGGAATTGGTCCAGCAAGTGTGCAACACCACTTTGCGGTGGTAGGTTTTGGTTCAAGCTAATGAAACAGTTTTGATATCTTCAATAATTAATACTAATCTAATTCACTAACATGAGAAAAATTTGGGTGCCGAGCAGGTATAAGTGACGTGGTGCCGAGCACGTATTAGAAAAACAAAGAAAAAAGAGGCTTATATTTTTCACATGTTTCCTTTTCTTTTTAGGAAGAGAAAACTATGTTGTTGAACAACCGGTCAAATCAACAGACTCAAAGCGCTGAGAATAATCAAGCAAGAAACAAAGAACGCAAAACAAATTACGTGATTTTCTAACTGTGCAACTAAGTACATCTATAGCTCACATTAGTTTTCCGAAGAATAGAAGTACAAGGTACTTTTAACCTCAATTATGTTGGGATGCATTTGTAATTGCCTTTAATTGGATGGGGAAAAATAGGTATTTGACATCATTTTACATTATTCATCCCTTCATATTCACCTTCTAAAAAAAAATTAAACAAATCAAGTAATTTTTAATCACCCCTTCTAAAATAACCCCCTCCAACCAGGATCGGAGATGTCTATCGGGTAGAGCTTGTCGAGTACTACAAGTGTACCAAAAATCAACTCGATCGGATGTCATTAATTAGTATCTCATCGGAACACAAATTACTTGAAAAAAATGGGTTCAATGGGTTTATCCAGTGTTTGAAGTTATATGTGTTCTGATTTTTTCAAGTTATTTGTGTTTTAATGATGCACTAATTAACGATATCCGATGATGCACTAATTACGAGCTCTATATCTTGCTAACAAACAAGCCGCTGGCGTTCACATCACCAATTATGGTGTAGTTTCACTGTCTAGGGGCGATGCTCTAAGCCCTCGCCCGGACAGGTCAATCCCAAATAGTTAACACTGAAAAAAAAAAAATTACGCTTCACAAATCCAATATAACGTTGGATGGAATAACTATTCAATAGTCCTGGAACACGACCACATGAGACTACAGATCATCCCAACACAACACATTAATGTTGATTCTATACACTAAGTCGTGAATGCTACGAGAACGTGTGGTGTTGAGTGTTCCAGCGTATCATGTGCCCATTTTCCAGGAGAATTGAATAATTAAACCCCCGGATGCAGGGGTCTTCAACCATTCACTGAATTTTATGGGTTTGGGCCTTTAAAGGGCTAGTTTGGATTTCGCCATCTCAAACCCAAACCCAACAGGAAATAGGATTGACCAGTCTGGCTCAAGTCTAGCCATCCATTCTCCACTTCAGAAAAAAGAGAGAAGATAACAACTGCCAATTCATAAACAGAAGAAAACAGAGGACAATGTCCCTGCAACTTTTTCACCATGTCCACCACCGGCAATTCCCTAAACCATCAGTGCTCTGCCACTCTCCTCCCTCTCTCACTACGAATTCCCGAGCCTTGCGGATGTCATCGGAGCAAAAGAATAAAATGAGCAGTTTCAGGCGGCTGAGATGGGCAACGGAAAGACCCTCACAAGCTCTCACTCCCCTGCGTTACCGAGTAATTTCGGCATCATTACAGCCACTAGATTTGACGGAGAACAACGTTAAGAGGGTCTTGGTCGATGCTCGAGATGAGGCAAGTTATTGAATCATCTTCTGTACATGTGTACGGAACAATCAAACTTTTTTTCTTTTCTATTTCTGAAATCACAAAATACTCAAACCTGAATAAATGTGAAACCCCTAAGTTGGACTCATTGTCAAGGTATCAAGTTCGAAACTTGTGCTATCAACTTTTGTGAGACCAGTCTATATGACAAGGTCCCGGTCTTGAATGGCCTGCTAATGGACGGTGGATTCAACGTCCCGGTCTCGTTTTCTATTTGACTGTCATTTATCCATTTCTCTACTCGTTGATTGAAATGTGATGTGTTTTTGTGTTTTGGCAGTTTGGGCAGATATTTGACGTATCAGCCGGCATGACAGGTGACTAATCTCCTTTAGGCACATTTAACCTTTTTACTTTCTGCATTTCTTGGGGTGTAATGTGGCACAAATGCGAAGGCGAAAATTGCAGGAGTAGCAGAGCTTGTTGAATTGGATGGACCCTTTGTGAAGATTAGTCTCAAAGGTCGGTTTTGGCACAAAAGATCAACTGTTTTGGACAGACTTGCTAATTACTTGAAGCAGAGGATTCCTGTAAGCCACTGAATTTTGTTTACCTATGGCATATTGCAACATCTTACTAGGTCTAGCACTTCATGATATTCAAACCTGTGACTTAGGCTTCTCAGACGCTTATCACGACTCAACTTTACCACTAGGCTAACTCATTAACGCGTTTCTTGATTACTCGATGGTGATCATCACTGATTCTTCTTCTTCTCTCAGGAAATCTTGGAGGTGGATATAGAAGATGAGAAGCAATTGGATGACAGTCCTGAAAACTTTTGAGGTACTTGAGTTCAAGCACCCATAAAACTATGATAAACACATTAGTTTTTTACGGTAAATTTGCAGAACCGGATATATTGGAATAATATCTTCTCATTTCCTCTCGTTTCAAGGATTAGCTGAAACAAAATACCCATGATTTTCTAGGTCAGATAAGGATTTGGAGTCCCTGATTTATTTTGTGTTCATACGGTCAAGGCTACCTGTTTATTCGCTGATGACGTGGTGGTGATTTCCCTTCGCGTGCGTTTGGAGCAATAACTTGTGGAGGAATTTTGTGATGGTGGTTGTGAATTTGTGATTCCCCTTGCCTTTCCTTCCCCATATACCTGCACAAATTGTTGATCTAAATGCAGCAAGGTTTATGTATCAAAGCTTTAAGAAATGGTTTATCTTCATCTCTCTTTGAGGATTTTACTAATCTGTTACCATGTCATTCTTTGTCTGAATAATGCTATTTCTCTCTGCTTGGTTTCAGCTGATGGGTGTTCTGAAAATGCTTGGCACTAATCTTCACTCTTACCATATTAGCTCGGTTGGATTTCGGAACGAGCACACTGGAGTAGACTTCTGGTGTATTGGCTAGGAATAAATGGGGTAGGAAGAAGAAATGGAGCAGGAGTTGCTTCAGAAGTGCTTTTTGAATGGGGTTGCTTTTTAATCCAAGAAATAGAAATTGCCAGATGCAGTTACCATTTATGAATTATCAGTGAACATTTGAATCAATTTCACCAATTTGGGATCAATCTATATTCTTTTCCTGCAGCAGTGATCCTCAACATCTAGCCAGATTCCTCTTGTCAATTCGTCGACATCACCAAAAGCTGCATCATGAGTTTATTTTTGATAAACTATGAATATAAAATCTCAACAAGCATTATTACAGAGAGGATTCAATTAGCTTCATTCTATCCCCGTTTCCTTCATTCAGCAACCAGGACAAGATTATGATCAAACCCTGACACAGCTTGCAAAACCTCAGAACCTTCCAAATAATCAACCAACTGCGGTTCAGCTTCATCCATAGAGCTACCTAACCCTAGCCTACCATTTCTACCGCTCCCCCAAACCCACACCTCCCCTTTAGATATCAAGGCAACGGAATGTGCACGCCCTCCCGAGACTGAAATAGGGGTTTCCCCCGCCAGCTTGTCAACCACTAGCGGAAGGTTCTCAGGGCCTTCCCTCCCCAGCTGAGAACTCTGGTTCCATCCCCATGAAACAATGCCTGCGCTTTCTCCTGTTCCCTCTGACCTTTTGATTTGGCATATTGCCAAACAATGCCCAAGTCCTGATGCAATAGAAATAGGATGGAAATTTATGTCAATTGGAAGCATTCCCAAGTCTTGAATCACCCTGCCCAACTGGCCATAAACATTGCTTCCACCGCTCAATAGGGTTCCATCACCTGAAACAAGACTATAAAATTCACACTAATACAACTAACTCTACATACATGTAACATGCTAGAGGTAGTCTTTTGGTTCACTGGAATGATTTTGAGAAGTAGAATGCTGGCCTCTGAATCGGATGGCCATTCAGCTAATTTGATGACTTATGATTCTACTTCCAATGTAAATTCTGCTAGTATTTGTTAGCGATCTCATTCCAGTGAACCAATCAATGCTTAAATGCATTTTTGATAGCTGGTACTTACGGCAAAGGACTAGTGAATGGTCAAACCCACATGCCACGTCTACAACTTCAGAATTATGTAGTTCTTGAATTAAACATGGCTCCCAGCTAATAGGCATGTCTTTCTCCTTCTCCATTCCTTCCAATACCAACTTTTCAGCAGCTTCTATTACTGAATTTGAGACTTTTGTTGCTTTCGATAAATCACTACTTGAATCCAATGGAGAGGGCTCCAATGGCTTTCCCATCTGTCCTAATCTACCATCTGCTGAATAACCCCAGCCAAACAACTTTCCATTCTTGGACTGTGCGAGAGCGTGCCCCCAACCAAGCGATACCTGTTAAACAATGATGAACACAGATAGGTTACATCCATCCTCAAACAAATGGCTCCACGCATGCTAGATTCACCCATCCAATTTTAGGTTATATTTGGTAATCACAAATACTAAATTGCAACAACAGCGTGACTAATAAGCAGTGAGTACTATATTTTCTACCTTAAGTATGATAGAAGAACCACCTTAACTATCTCTTCTCCCGCAAGTGCTTCGACTTTGGAAGGTGAAACAGACTCAGTGATTCCTTCTCCAAGACCAAGCTGTCCACGCTTGGACTTCCCCCAGACCCACATAGAGCCATCATCACCAAGTGCTGTAGAGACGACACCAGATGCAAATGCAGCCCGAACCCTGACTTGACCCAACCCTACTACTTTTTTGGGTTCATTCCACGACTCTCTGCACAAGTCAAAATACGAAATCAGTAAACGTGTTCTGATCATGGATGATCCTTCACTTCAACACAATGAAGTTTCCGATAGGAAAAGGGCCCTATAGGTTGGAGGGGTTTAACAAGTGAAGTTTAACTGGTGCACATTATCAAGCTTACCAACATAGTCAGTTACATAGCTAAGTCCAAGAAAATGAAGAATTCAGGTAGAATAAACCATCGAAGAGCCTATCCATAGAGAGTGAACATCAAGCTCAACTGCGTACATATACAATATTTTGAGTATGCGAAATAGAGAATTGCTGGGAGATGGGTTGGTGATGCTCTAGCCTCTAAGAGGCTGCTATATATGAACGACATACACAGCAGCAATACTAGAAATTCAGATCAACCATCCTTGATGTTCTTTAATAAAAAGAACTGCCGAACTACTTAAAAAAGTCAGAACCTCCTCATAGCTCACCCCAGCAGCAAACTTACGTCAAACAATTCTCATTAACACAGTTAAGTGCCGCTATACTAGGTATCCCAAAACCATACTTTTAGTTAAAAGGAACATCAAACGTGGAAAGGCATATTGCTCCTTTGTTGATACTTGATATCAGTTAAAAACTAAGGAATTCCTATATTTACCACCCGGAGATCAAGATGATAGGAGAAGCACTTCGGGGAATGTCTTTATGTTGGGTTCAGGGGCTATTTCATGGTCATCAAAGAAGCAGCCAATCGTCACTTTATCAACCACGGAAGCTGAATTTGTCGCTGCCACTTCATGTGCTTGTCAAGCTATATGGTGAAGAAAAGATGCTGAACAATTTAAAAGAGATGCTTTATTCATTGCAACATTCACGTACTTAAATAGAGATACATGAACTGTCATAGCACTAAAGAAGGAACAAACTAACAGCTATAGCAGGAAACAAGGAACTGATCCTCCTATAAATCTGGTAAAACAACTACCTCCTAAAGACTAGGACAAACAAAGCTTATTCAATAAATATAAAATAAAACTAAAATCCCAACAGATGACATGTTATATCACCATCTGACCAATGTCCGAATAACTGAATAAGTTACGATTTATCCCAGTCGATTTATCCCAGTCGCGACATTACAATTGCAATGCAACAACTCTATCTTCCCATCTTGTCAAACAATTGCAAGTAAACTAGAAGCAAAATAGGTAGCTTCACTAATAAAGAACAAAAATCACATGTATACAGCAAACTGTATTCTATATTAGGGCTTGTGGGGTCGAAGGCGAACTTAAAAACTAAGGCTCTTTTTACACAGTTTCAAGAGGACAATGATAAAACGATAAGCCAAACATCAAATAGCAAAATCATCATTATTCAACGGGATCAATTCTAATTATTATGCAGCATTACGACAACTGGAATTAGACAGAGGCGAGAGAGGACCTTGGAGTGAGAAGGCCACGGCCGAGCTGACCTTCAACGTTACGGCCCCAAGCCCAGACCTCACCCTGACGGGTGACGGCGAGGGAGTGGTAGTGACCGGCACTGATACTGCAAACGTCAGAAGGTAAGCCAGGAACAGGGGTGGGTTCGTAGGCGTCGCCGCCCATTCCCACGGCGGAGGTGGGCAGTCCCAGCGCCCCTTGGCTTCCGTCGCCGAAGCTCATCACCACCGTGTGCTTGCTTCTGATCCATCGATTTCGACCGCCGATGACGGCGGCGACAGGACTTCGCGCGGTGTTAAACTGCTTCAATAATCGCAGCATCACCGAAGAAATTGACGGGTCTCAGTACGTGCATCTATTCGGATCCATCGACTGACAATTGACTCCATTTTCCCCATGATGGGTTTCGGATTCTCCACTTCGGGCCCAAACAGAGACCCGGGCCAGCCTGCCACTGGGAAATTTTTCTAAAATGCCCCTTCAAAAACTTTTTTTCTTTTAAAAAATGATGTGTACACAAACGCTTTGCGTGAATAGTTTAAACTCTTTGCCTAAATAATTTGTAAAAAATTCGGAATGTCAAAAATGCTTTTAGACGATTGAGATAGGCTGGTGTGCACTTAGAGTACACTAGTGTGGTGTACCCATAGACGTGTTTTCCCCCCCTTTTTTTTTTTAACTGAATCCTTCAAAAACAATGGTTTTCACACTCAAATTTTTTTCCCTCCTCTTGTTTGGTTTGGATAGAAAGAAGAGAGAATTTTTTTTTTTTTGTTTGGTTTGGATAGAAAGAAGAGAGAAAATAATAAAAAACACAAGTATTGTGAATAGTAAAATTTTTCTCCCACTTTTCTCTCATTTTATTTTCTCACTTTCCTTTCCACATGTTCCAAACACAACTGTCTGAGTTCAAAGTGGAGGGTAAAAATGAATCCATCTGCATATGATAAAATTTGTGGTGGGAAAATCTATTTCCCTCCAATCATTTTTTCCCTTTTTGAAAGTATAACTTACCTTCAGTTCACATGATTTTTTAGCAAATACAATAGTTTTCTCTGAAGTTTGAGAAATTATTCTGGCCTCCTTAATTTTGAAATATTGTCAAGATTCTCCTCAAATGAGGCAAAACAGTGTTATTTTACGTGCAAAAAGACATAAACGACCTTAACTTTTATTTATTTGAGATTAAGCTTATTTTCTTATCTTCTTATTTTCTGGGTATTTCACATCTATCAAGAGTACTCATCATTTTACTCTTCCATTTTCATCTCATTCAATTTCCAAAAAAGAGAGAAAAAATAAGTCATTTATATTTCCTTGTTTCACTAAATGAAAAATAAAAGGTCTTCAATTGTTTATTTTATCTTTTCGCAATTTTATTTTCAATCATTGTTCTTTTAGTTCTCGTAGACTATCTGGATTATATGATTGTTTTATTTTGATAATATTGAATTGAGATGGCTCAGTAAAGTTTTAGTTAGTGTCGGATTGGGCAAATGTACGTAATTTTAATTAGTATCCTAATTGCATAACGGGAAATGATTTTGACACTCTAAATTTGATATCGATACTCTAATAATTGTCTTGTGGTGTTCATGGTACGTGTATTTTGAACATTAAAAATAATACTGGGTCCCCATTTTAAGGTCCCAGTTACCACATTTTATCGTCCAAAAAAATTATCACATTTCAAAACTAAATATGTAATAATAAATGAATTTCCTCTTTTACCTATTTATTTTGAAATTAGTAGTACTAAGAAATAAGAAAAGGTAATGATTGAAGGATAAAATGAAAAAAAGTAAGTTTTTAAAAGTGTAATGATTGTGTCTCCTTTTTTCGTTGGAATCTCCAAAAGAACTACTCCCTCCGTCTCATTTTGTTTGCTCACTACGAATATGCGTGTCTTTTTAAACTCTTGTAGTTTTCATTCTATAATATATTTTATATGCAATATGAATCTTATTTGATAGATCTTAATTAATTCTATTAGACAAAAATTTTAAAAACTTTAAAAACATCATAAATAAAAAAGATATAAATGTTTGAAAATAGCACAAATATTCGTAGTGAGCAAACAAAATGGGACAGAAGGAGTATTAAATTGAGACGAATGGAGTATTAAAGTGTGATTATTGAAAAAATAATGTGCTAAAATTAATTACCTTGATCATAGAATTATACTATGTGTTAATGGGTGATTACTGCTCCTATGATCGCACCTTTAGCTTAGCTCTACACATTTTTCAAAACTAGCCGTTATAATTAGGTGGCACTCACTGGCCTCAACGCGCTCTTCTTCTCTCACTTCTCCACTAACCTCAACCCAGCTCCATCAAACACTTCTCTCTCTCTCTCTCTCTCTCTCTCTCCTCAACCCAGGAAAAGATGTTCACCGAGGGTCTAGACCAAAGCGCAATCAACTGGATCAAACAGGTATGAAAAAACCCAAATCCCTAAATGCCATCCATTTCAAACTTCACCCAAAATCGTTGCTTTTATTTCAGTATTGTTCATCACTCACACATCAAAATACACATATATAGTGATATTGTATTATTCTTGTTTCTGTTTCATAAGGGTTAGAATCATGAGTTAAGTTGGGTAACTTTACCTGCAGGGATCCGAGGTTGAACAGAACCATGCTCGATCTCCATTGACAGAAAAAATCGATCTTGAATTCCCCTTACCCAGATCTCCCCTTGCTTTCAATAGTCCGAAGTACACGTCTACCCATGTTTTGCCTCCACTGAAATTCCACTCTGGCCTACTTGGACCTCGTTATCCGGTCACTCTTAGTGTTGATGGAAATGACGAGGAAGAAGAAGAAGAAGAAGAAGAAGAAGAAGATGACGATGAGAGTGTGGCCTCGGCCCCAGGTGATTCGGGTGGGACCGATTCGGGTTGGAATTATTCTGAGGAAGAGGGTTTGAGATATAGTGATGTTGAGTGTCTGGAAAAGCCAGTTGAGAATAGGTGTGACAGAGAAGTGTTTGGTTCTAAGGCGAGCGCAAACTCGAATCCCAAAGTGTCTAGTTTGAAAAAAGGGGTTTTGGAAGAGGGTCTTCGGGTTGAAGTTCCGGGAAATTACAGGAGATTTACGGATGGTGTGTTGGGTTTTGGAGGTGGTGCACGTCAAAGTATGGTAGCAGGTGGCAGCTTTCGACTGCGTGAAAAAGTTCAATCCTACAATGCTTTTGTAAGATTTTGATCTCCATCCCTCCATAATCTGGAAATTGAGTGATTGAAGATGAAAAGGATTTTTATTCTGTTGTCTAATTGATTGGAGGATTGTAATTGCAGGGTACTCCCATTAGTCACAGTATGCAGAATAATGTGGCGGATTTGGGAACACCGAGTGCACCTCCAATTGTTGATATTGGAGGAGAGGAAAACATGTCTGGAGCTGAAAGTGAGACACCAGAAGATTCTGGTAGCTTGAAAGAAAGGGAGAGAAGTGCTGGTGATGGGATGCCCGTATTGAATGAATCAGTTGATTGTTTTCATGGTAATAGAGAGGTATCCTCTGATTGGAGAGTAAAATCTCCAAAAGAAGAACATGTCGAAAGGTATAGGAAATAACCTGTTCGTATCAAATTTGCATGTAAAACTGTCTTGAGTTGTTTTCTGCATAGATTTTGCAGCTTAGTTTTTGTCAGTGTTTCTCTTTTACAGGGAAAACAAAAAAGTAGCCGGAGATGAGGAAGCGCTGGCCTCTTATTGGCAAACTAACTTGTCTGCTAATTCACCCTATTATGACACCAGGTATTATCCATGTTTTTTTTCCGCTCTTTTTCTTATTTGTTTCTCCTTGTGTTCACTTTATGTGGAGTTTTTATTCATCGAACTCTGCGAGGCAGACTTAATGTTAGTTACTGTCAGCAGTTAGACTAGTCACTTCTGTTTTTTACCCGACTTTTGCATCACTGTACTCTAAATTTAAATGATCATATGACCACCGAGGATTAGTAGGCATCATATTAGCCCAATGTGGAAAATGGAGTCCCAGTCATCTTTAAGCATAGGGGATTAACACTTTTATTAGTTTTTTTTGTGAAGAAATCAAGTACGCTCTTTTGGTTGGAGGACAGCCCGTTTGATTAATATCTGGAACATACTGAATCAACAATACCACAGTAAACACATTTTTATTTTTTGTACCACATATAAGGCTAAGTATAAGGGATCCCACATACCACTATTGGGACTCAAGACTATCCAATGGCCAAACATTCTGGGTGTGCCATGTCAGATGGTAAAAGAGATGTTGTGTAGAGCCTTCTGGATAATGAATTCATGGATAATCATTGGATATAGTTTTGCTATTGCGCCCCCTCTAAGCGGTAGTCATCCATGGAATCCTGAAGGTCAAATCACAGAAATGTATTCTGAATGGTTGTGTCCAGCTCCACTTAATCATTTTTCCAGGCAATTTCCAGTTTGTAATCTGAACAGGCTCTTATAGTGTAGTACAATTCTGAGTCTGAGATCTGAAATTGCTCTTCTTCTCTTCGGCAGTGGTCAAAATGCGTGGCAAACTCTAATAGCTTATGATGCATGCATTCGCCTTTGCCTGAATGCCTGGGCAAGAGGCTGCATGGAGGCCCCTGAGTTCCTGCATGATGAGTGCCTGGTTCTCCGAAGTGCCTTTGGGTAAGTTTCCTTTTCTATTGTACTAGTCACGATTGGCTATTAGTGATCAGCTTTTTGGTTCGAATGTTAGTTCTCAATTCTAAATGGAGATCTTCACACGTACTGGCAAAATAGGCTACATAAACTTTTATTGCAACCTCGAGGTGTTCAACCATTGGAAAGGAAGGATACTGCAAATCCAGAACAAGTATGCCCTTTGAAAGTAAAGAGAGTAGTCGGAAAAGTCAGAGTTGAAGGTATGCGTGTTACTAGACAGGTTATAGTTCTCCATTTACTCATTACATGTAGATACAATATTCTTGAAACCATATTGAAGAGTATTGTGTTTTTCATATCTATAATGCAGATACAAAGTTTTAAGGTTTAATGCGCGTGTTACAGTTCTCGTACCTCTATTGACAGGGACAATTAAGGAAAAGGGTCTTCTTTTGGAAAATTTTGCTAACTTGAGTTGCAACCTAAACTTGGGATATAATTGTTGGCAGTGAAAAAGCTGCGCATAATACCAAGGCGGAAGCTTAGGAGTACATACTCAAGTGCAATCTATATGCAAGTTGGCACAGAATATGTCCGACATGTTTCATCACTAATGAAAAACAGCATCAATTCTCTCGGAATTGCCTCCTTTTCAGTGGCGTCGGAAGGTTTGTGGTTCTTGACACAATATTTTCCCTGTTGTTTCCAGATCTTGTCAAGGATACCTTATATTAATAACAAATGGTCAATAAGAACTAAGAAGTAATCTAATAAGCAGTGATAACTGATGAATTAAGTCTTTAGAAGAATTACATAGCCATGACTCATTCATTAACTTAGATAGCACAACAAAAAATAGTATTCTGCAGACTTTGCTGGGTAGACCTCTGTTTAAATTCTAGATAACGAAATCTTTTGGCAGGATTCTTTGTAGTCTACCCTCACTTTAGGCACGTCACATCTCTTCACTTCTCAATTGCACAATGCCATTTGATTCTTTGAAGTTTGAACTTGATGTGCATTGACTTCTATGTCCCAGCTGAGTTGCTTTCCACTTAGCTGATTGAATATTTATGGCATGTTTGCAGAGCGATTGTCATGCCTATTTCACCTGAAGAGTTCTACCGAAGATACTCAAGTAGAACCAGGATCTTCTATTTGCTTGCGGCCTGGAACTGGAGACTATCATGAATTGTGAGTAGCTTATTTAAATTTTGGAATATGTTTTCCTTTTCTGTAGCAACATCCTATTATCTGCTTGAGAAACCTTTCCAAATTTTAGTGGAGAAATTTGTCCCAATGACGGATTAAACGTAAGGTAGATTAGTGTATGATTCTTTTGTTGGTAATGTTACAATGCAAGGATCTACAGGGTCTAGGCATCCTCATAAAATGTTTTCTTTTTAACCCTTTACAAATCCTTGGTTCAAAGATTCGTTAGGTGGTCTCGTACTTAAACGAATGCAGCATTGCACTTGCTTTTCTTTTTAACCCTTTACAAATCCTTGGTTCAAAGATTCGTTAGGTGGTCTCGTACTTAAACGAATGCAGCATTGCACTTGCTTTTGAACGGAACATCTTACTGTGAGCATGAATTGCAGTTTTCCAGATAACCAAGGTGATGCTCTTGTGCTGGAAGTCCAAGATACAAAGAAAACTATCAAAGGTCGAGCTATAATTCCAATTGCATCCTTGACTGACAATCCTGTATGTACCATTACTATACAATCTAATAACGAAGGTACAAGTATGATATAGCATGTTAATTTGATCTGGTTATCCAAAAATCATGCAGAATGACAGAATTAGGTGGTGGTCAATTCACCATGATGATCAAGAATGTGTTGGAAAGGTCCAGCTCTCCATTGGCAGTACAATTAAGTGCGATGAGGCTGCCCACATCAAGGTTTGGTTTTTCCTAATGAACTCATTTCAGCACAACTATCTGTCTCAACTAGCTAGTTTTGTGTCATTTTTTTGCCCATGGTGCAAAGCAATAATAACTCAATCAGAAAAAATATCAGTGAGTGACTTAATTCACTTGAAGATGTTAACTTTAGAAATGAAAAATCGTTTCTTTTTTCAGAATCAAATGGGTTCAGTCATGACTCGTGTACATGTTTACATATTCTTCAAATTGAGACTGATGCCCCCATTAAATATATCATCCTTGAACTTCGACATTGCCTCTACTCTATTACTGGTGATCTTCTCAAAATAGCTTTTTATGTATTGGCTTATACGTGACGGTATAAAGCATTGACCTTGTTGATGTTTCCTTTGGTAGTGAGTCAGCATTAAGGTGAAATATTATGTACGCATGGACGGGAGTGGGACTTAGATTCCTGATAAGCCTTATGTGCAACGTGTTCTTGTCCATTCGCAGTTTCATTTGGTTTTGTATGAGTAGCTACAAGTTCCTGAAGATAGACGGAGACTAGCATGTGCATGCACATCATTTTTCCCTTGTTGGTCCTAATAGATATCTATCTTTATTACTCCAACATCATGACAGAATGGACCTATTGTGGAAACCTTCGCTTATGATTTGTTGCTGGAGGCTGCCATGCGTGCACAACATTTTCATGCACGAAACTTGAGAATAGATGGATCCTGGAAATGGCTGTTGCTCGAGTTTGCTGACTACTATGGAGTTTCAGATTCTTACACAAAGCTAAGGTACTTCGACAATCAATTTCCACGAAGTTAACAAACATTTAGTTTATGCTTCCCTGCTCAATCCGTTTCCTTGCTAATTTCACTCAACTTTTGAACTTTGTAGATATCTTTCATATGTCATGAATGTGGCGACTCCTACGGAAGATTGTTTAGAGCTGGTGTACGAGTTGCTTGAGCCCGTTATAAAGGCCAAGACTGGAAAGAGCTTAACTAGACAAGAGGTAAGCCTTTTCAAACCACACACCAGACACCGTGATTTCTGCAATCACTATACACTTGTACATGTCGATCTTATGTAGCCAAAATCTAGATGTGAAACTCCTTAAAATGTGAAATGCCTTGCACCGTTGCACGCCATTGAGCCACTATTGAGAAACTAAAATATAAATATTTTGTATTACTAACGATGGCAAGGCTGCCGACCTCTTAAACATTTGTTAGGCTGGACTTTTGTGCAGGGTTTTCACACCCTCGCTGCAACTTCTCTGCTTTTCTTTTCCTGCCTTATGTAACAGATTTTCTACAACTCTTATAGGCCTTGTTTTGACTCATTAACATAACATACTTCTTTGTCTTGATCTCCCACAGAGAAGTATATTGCTGGATTGTGAAACCCAAGTCAAGAGTCTATTGGAAACTGTCTTTGAGAACTACAAATCATTGGATGAGAACTCTCCAACAGGTTTAGCTGATGTATTTGGTTCCACAACAGAGGTTGCTGCACCAGCTTTAGCACCTGCCGTGCAAGTATTCACCCTTCTTCATGATATACTTGCTCAAGATGCACAGTCAATGTTGAGAAACTATCTACAGGTGATAAAATATATATTGCTACATGTTCTTATGAAAAATTAGGTTGTGTATGAAGAAAAATTAGGTTGTGTATGGTGGATGTCATGTTGATATTGCATGTTTATAAACATTCAAAATGTGGTTAGGTCAATTGCAACTACAACATGAGAGATACCATTAATGGGAATTTGTCTATTCACTATTGCATGTAGACACATATATTAACAGCTTTATATAACATATGTTTGCAGACAGCAGCAGCAAAGAGGTGCCGGAAGCTCATGTTGGAGACTGATGAATTTGTGTCGAATAATACTGAGGGTTTTCTTATGGATTCCATTACAATCACCACTGCCTATTTGAAGATGAAGAACCTTTGCACAAACTTATGCAATGAAATTAAGGCAGATATTAAGATCCACAATCAGCACATACTCCCCAGGTAAGAGACGCTCATTAGCGATGATCCTATCTACCAAGCATATGGTTCAAAATCTCATTTGAGAGACTTTATAACATGATATCGAAACTTTCTGACCATATTTCTGAAGGAATGTCATATGAGTTAAAAACGAGCCATTAGCTTTTCCCTAAGCTTTTGTACTAAAAGTTGCATAGCAATTTTTTTTAAAAACTGCTCTTAATTTTCAATAACCAATCCTAGGGCAGCTTGATTGTAAATATGCATGGATACGTTGATCTCTGTTCACTTCTCAATCTGATAACGAAAAACTATCTTTATGACATGCATTCATCCCTTTTCAGTTCGATTGACCTATCAAGCATCACCGCTGCTGTCTACAGCACTGAGTTGTGCAAGAGGCTTAGAAGTTTTCTTGCTGCATGGCCTCCTTCTAGCCCCCAGTCACATGTAAATGAACTTTTGATAGAGACTGCTGATTTCCAAAGGAGTCTTGAATCGTGGAGTGTCAGGTTTGGGAGTTTTTTTTATGAACATACCTTTTCGCATGTAAAAGTTGAAGCTGTCTTTCTGAGCCTATACCTTCTGTATCCTTCAGCCCAATGCATGGTGGTGTGGACACGAGAAATTTGTACCACGATTATATAATGGTTTGGATACAGGATATGCAACTCAACTTACTTGATCTTTGCAAGGCAGAGAAGGTACCTTTCCAGATTCACATCCAAGTACAGTAACACCCAATGCCATGCGAAGTACTCACTTACGTTGAATGACAGATCTGTTCAATATTATATCATATGCAATGAAGTCAGGCTTTATTGTTTCAATGGCCTAGATTAACACCATACTAATTAATTCTTACGACAAAAATGCTTCTTGTAGGTGCCATGGTCTGGAGTACTTACTAATCACTCTACATCGCCATTCGCTGAGGAGATGTATGAGAAAATCAAAGAAATGCTTATTGAGTATGAAGTTGTGATGAATCGATGGCCTCGATATTCGTTGATTTTGGAGAATGTAAGTTCTCATGAGATTTTTTTCCATTTGTAACCAGAAGCCATAAGTACTAAAAGAATCATACGCACCCATGCACGCACACTTATGAACTTACAAATTCCTAATATATGCATTTATCATTTATGTGTTTATGGAGGGGTGTAATAGTACGTACAGCTCAGGTCTCATAGTAACCACCATGTTATTTTTCTTTTCATAAGGCTGTTGCTAATATGGAAAGAGCCATTATTAAAGCACTGGAAAAGCAGTACAGTGATATCTTGACTCCTCTGAAGGATAGCATTCCGAAAAGGCTTGGGATGCAAGTTCAGAAAATAACAGGAAGACAATCAAATGCTCTTTACTCCGTTCCTAGTCAAGTAAGTTCTGATGGAGAGCAATATTGGTTCTTTTTTTTTTTTTTTGATCATTACTATACTGGTTCTTCGTTTTAAGATTTTGCAACTAGTCAATACTAAACCAGAAATGGTAGAGGTTGTAGGATTTAGCACTTAACTAGGTGCCTGAACTGAACAAAATTCCAATTTTGCCTAAGAGTACACAACCAGAAAAACTCGATGATAACAACTGCACATTTCATTTTTCACCAATTCATCAGGGGAACTCGGATGATTGAGTCTGAAAATTACATTAGGCCTATCATTTTTTACCAAAACAAGAATTTAATTATGCCATTTGAGTTGAACAGAGTTGAACTGAGGATCAGCTAAGTCTTTGGACCAAAAAATATCCTCTTCAGTGAAGTAAAAATCGGCCGTTTCTCTTATTGGTTAATCTTTTCTTGTCTTTCTTGGCAGCTGGGAACTTTTTTGAACACCATCAAGAGAATTCTTGATGTTTTACACTGCAAGGTTGAAGACATTTTGAAGTCTTGGGCATCCTATCTACCTGTCGTTGGGGACAAGAAGTCGCTTTTTGGGGAGCAGATGAATGCAATAACAGTTCTGTTGAGAACCAAATACAAAAATTACATGCAGGCAATAGTTGTGAAGCTAGTCAACAATGTAAGCAACAACCCCTCCACATCATTTTCATCTTTTTTTTAATCTTCTTTGTAGAGCAATTTGTGATAACGTCCAAGGGTTCTTACAAGGGAGACGATATAAGCTTAAATGCGAGAAAAATGATTTTAAGTTATAAAGTTTAGTTTCCTCATGATTCCACAATGAAGAAGTGAAAGATCTATACACTTCATCTCTTGGTTTGCCCTTGAATATGAGCTGAAATTGTACACGGAAATCTACAATATCTGATAGAAATTCGGTAGTTGCGAAAATTTGTATAATCTGAAATATCTGAGGATAGTTGGAATCAGCTGCATATAACAAAACCCAGTCTAAGACAAAATCTCTTTCACTTAGATTTCCAGCTGCTCAAAATCCTAGAATAGATATAAAGTACAAGCTTAATATACAAATTATGATGCCTGCAGATGCAAGCTAATAGGAACACCCGGCTCAAAAGGATTCTAGAAGAAACAAGCGAAGCAGATGGAGAAGCTCACGTCCGCGAAAGAATGCAAATGCTAAGTTCACAACTCATTGACTCCATATCCAACTTGCATGAGGTCTTTAGTAGCTATATTTTCATTGCAACCTGTCGTGGCTTTTGGGACAGAATGGGACAGGTAAAGAAAATATTGTGTTTGATTTGTTCAAGGTTGGACTTTCTCTTAATGCAAGATGAATTTTACTAGGTTGTGTTGAAGTTTCTGGAGGGCAGGAAAGAAAATCGAGTCTGGTACAACGGCTCTTACTATGCTCTAGGGGTAAGTAACTATTTGTTGGGATTAAAGTTTACTTTACATGCCAAAGGGGTTCTATGCATAGAAAATTATCCTCGAAAAGGAGGACTACAGACTAGTTTATTTACGTACACTTGACATTTCTTTATTGTAGATTTTGGACGACACTTTCGCTTCCCAGATGCAACGGTTGCAAGGAAATTCACTCCAAGATAAAGATTTGGAGCCCCCTCGTTCAATTATAGAAGCTCGATCGATACTTTGTAGAGATACAACAAATGCAACAGATTTTTTTTGATTGGCAACAAATGCAACAAATTCATCCACTTATATTTCTAGACCTAATCATTCTTGCCTATTTGTTGTAGTTATACGAGTACATAGATGTGACAAATAAACCTTCAGCTTCGTGTTTCCATTGTAATCTTTTTAAGTAGTATATTCTTTTTCACGTAATATGCCAATTCATTGTGTAATGTACTGCTCGAATCTCAATAAAAGATAAAAGATTATCAAGTCTTTTCCCATTCATGTGTCCTTTTTCCTCAAATAGTGTTAGCTTGGAAAATAATTTTATCCGTTTGTCGGCTATTGGTAATCTGTTTAATGAGTTGGGGTTTTGCATATACTTGTAGTTAGCTTCTTTCTAGGCGATTCTCTTATCTCTTGGCGTAGCATGAAAGCAAACTGTTAGCTAGCCATTGGAGACGTTTTTGGGTAACGGGTGGGTACCACGTGGCAGTACCCATTGCGCGTCTCGGCCTTTCAAAATTATTTCGGACAGTTCAGATTTGCGGAGCCGTGAAGCAGAAAATCATGATGACCTTTTCCAGAACCACTACTCCCCACAACAATATCCAAGTACCTTGCCATCTCTCTCTCTCTCTCTCTCTCAGCTAGCTATATATCCTACCTATACTAAAAGGAAAAACTCCCACCCCTCTTTCGGCCTTTCTTTTCGATGGCCTTTTTGCCCTTCTTCAGAGTACATGTATTTGCGGAAAAACTTGTTTGTTGTCATTTTTTCTTTTTTCAAGCGTGGGTCATCGCTGCCGTTGAAAATGTGGCTTGTTTATTTATTGCTTTCCTAATTTCTTGGTGGTGGTCCACAACTCTATTATTGCTCAATCAACCTATATTTTCTTTTTTTTTCTTGATCATTACTATGCAACTAGTCAACACTAAACATACTCGGTAGAGGTTGTAGGAGTTAGCAGTTAACTAGGTTCCTGAACTGAACAATTTGGCCTAAGAGTACACAACCAGAAAAAAATGGATGATAACAACTGCACATTCCATTTTCACCAATTCATCAGGGGAACTCGTATGATTGAGTCTGAAAATTGTATTAGGCCTATCCTTTTTTTCCAAAAAATCAAACAAGAATTTTAATTATGCCATTTGAGTTGAACTCAGGATCAGCTAAGCCTTCGGACCAAAAAATCGTCCTCTTCAGTGAAGTAAAAATTTCTTACTGGTTAATTTTTTCGTGGTCCTTCTTGGCAGCTGGGAACTTTTTTGAACACCATCAAGAGAATTCTTGATGTTTTACACTGCAAGGTTGAAGACATTCTGAAGTCTTGGGCATCCTATCTACCTGTCGTCGGAGACAAGAAGTCGCTTTTCGGGGAGCAGATGAATGCAATAACAGTTCTGCTGAGAACCAAGTACAAAAATTACATGCAGGCAATAGTTGTGAAGCTAGTCAACAATGTAAGCAACAACCCCTCCACATCATTTTCATCTTTCTTTTTTTCTTCTTTGTAGAGCAATTTGTGATAACCTGGAGGTTCTTACAAGGGAGACAATATAAGCTTAAATGCGAGAAAAATGATTTTAAGTGCTCATAATTCCCCAATGAAGAAATGAAAGATCTATACACTTCATCTCTTGGTTTGCCCTTGAATATGAGCTGAAATTGTACACTTCCATCTACAATATCTGATAGAAATTCGATAGTTGCGAAAATGTGTGTAATCTGAAATGTCTGAGGATGGTTAGGATCAGCTGCAGATAACAAAACCAGTCTAAGCCAAAATCCCGTTCACTTGTTCTACAGCTACACAAAATCCTAGAATATATATATATACAGATTATGATGCCTGCAGATGCAAGCTAATAGGAACACACGGCTCAAAAGCATTCTAGAAGAAACAAACGAAGCAGATGGAGAAGCTCAGGTCCGCGAAAGAATGCAAATGCTAAGTTCACAACTCGCCGACTCCACATCCAACTTGCATGAGGTCTTTAGTAGCTATATTTTCATTGCAACCTGTCGTGGCTTTTGGGACAGAATGGGACAGGTAAAGAAAATACTCTGTGTTTGATTTGTTTAAGGTTTGGCTTTCTCTTCATGCAAGATGAATTTTACTAGGTTGTCTTGATCAAGTTTCTGGAGGGCAGGAAAGAAAATCGAGTCTGGTACAACGGCTCTTATTATGCTCTAGGGGGTAAGTAACTATTTGTTGGGATTAAAGTTTACTTACATGCCAAAGGGGTTCTATGCATAGAAAATTATCCTCGAAACAGAGGATTACAGACTAGTTTATTTACGTACATTTTAACATTTTTCGATTGTAGATTTTGGAAGACACTTTCGCTTCCCAGATGCAACGGTTGCAAGGAAATTCACTCCAAGATAAAGATTTGGAGCCCCCTCGTTCAATTATAGAAGCTCGATCGATACTTTGTAGAGATGCAACAAATGCAACAGATTTTTTTTGATCGGCAACAAATGCAATCATCCAATTGTATTTCTAGACCTAATTATTCTTGCCTATTTGTTGTAGTTATACGAGTACATAGATGTGACAAATAAACCTTCAGCTTCGTGTTCCATTGTAATCTTTTTCACGTAATAGGCCAATTCATTGTGTAATGTACTGCTCCAATCTCAATAAAAGATAAAAGATTATCAAATCTTTTCCCATTCATGTGTCATTTTTCCTATAATAGTGTCAGGTTGGTATAATTTTACCCGTTTGTCGACTATTGGTAATCTATTTAATGTGTTGGTTTTGCATATACTTGTAGTTAGCTTCTTTTTAGGCGATTCTCTTATCTTGGCGTAGCATGAAGCAAACTATTAGCTAGCTATTGGAGAAGTTTTTGTGTGCCGGGTGGGTACCACGCATCTCGACAGTCCAAAAATGTTTCGGACAGTTCGGGTTTCAGAGAAAAAAGAGGAGAGAGAGAGAGAGAGAGAGAGAGAGAGAGAGGAGAGGGAGGGAGAAATCTGGACCGTCTAAAATACTTTTGAACGGCCGGAATGCGTGCTGGGACATCACGTGTGCCGGTACCAGCTCGGCACCCAAAAAAATTTTGTGGTATTGAGGCTGAATATCGTGCTCTCCTAATAATGATCCAAACTTTCGAACTTTGAATATCGTGCCACTGATACTACACAAGAACTTCTTTGGCTCTGTCGTCGGGTAACTCGACAATATGGGTGTTGCCCACTCTTCCACCACAGTCCTTCCGTTGCAACAATTGCTATTTCCCTTTTGTGGGCTGTTAATAAATTTTGGCTATGTTACAAGGGGAAATGCTTCAATACACACCCCCATTTTAGGACGTATAATATGCACCCAACGAAGGGCTCAGATTGTGCCACATCAGCAAAATATGACCTGAAGAACTGGTCATGTAACAAGTCATCACCTCTAACCACAAACATTGATCATAAGTTAAACCATAAAATTCATAAAGCAATTTATAACCTATTTTTATGGGTCATAACACATTCATAAAAATGTCACAACCTTCATAAAAAAAACCACAAATATTCATAAGAAAAAGCAAAGGTA
>JAXBDA010004562.1:0-28299 GCA_036023075.1 Gaultheria prostrata | reverse complement strand
TTATCAGCAATATACAATTGCTCCATTGCATTTTTCTACTCCACTTGTTTACATATTTTTATCAGTTGCCGTATACATACTTGCTACTATTTTCATACGGTTTCGAGTGTCGGGAAACAAATGGTTCGTGAGTTTAATTCGCTACATAGAAGAAAACTCAAAGGTCGTTGTATCTTGGGGAAGGAGCGTCATTCAACCCCGTGCAGGAGGGGGTGTATCTTTCCTAAGGAGAGCGCGTTTCGCGTGCCTCGATCACTTCACAGGCTTTTCTAATCCTTTCTCTATCTATTTAATTTCTTGAATGTGATTGATTAATATTATTTAGTTTTATTATTCTAACAAAAATTCCTATTCCATATATTTTCTCCAACATTCCTTGCAAGCTAAGTAGGATGACTTGGGTAGACTTGGCCAAAGACTTGCCGGCTTAGTTCATCTATAAAATGGACAGTCCGGACTTGGGAAAAAAATAAGTCCTTCGTACTCCATAATTCACCTTCAAAAATATTTTTCTTTGAGAGAGAGAGGCAGACGCAAGTAAGTTCGTCAAGACATTCGACAGTGGTGTTCTGTAGGCTTGTGGTTTTAGCCGTTTTATCCTGGGACAAAGACGCCGGTGAATCCTATAACACCCACGGTAGGCGGCGAATCTTTGTTAAGGAGACTGTGGTATCACACAGGACTCGGCTCGTTTCTACAATTCTGTTTGCATCTCGTACTACGTTTTGTTCAATTCTATTTATGTAATATGTTTTTGTTGCAATATTGGAATGGAATTGTTCTTTGGAATTCTCTATTTGCCGTATTTTTCCCAACACCGTCTCCAATCATCCCCGCTCATACCCCCAATTATTGGGGATTAAATGTGTTCTGTTATTGTTGTTGTTGTTTTCACGTTTTGATATGGTTAGACACATGTGACTACACCGTGTAATTTCCTATACTCATCCGTGTTACGCACAATAAAATTCAGTATAGTAAGATAAATAATTCATTAGAAGATTTTTTCCTGTTGTGATGAGACGTAAAAACTTTAAAGAAGAGTATATCAAAATTTAGAAGAACGTTTCAAATCTCCGAAACAAAGCTGGAGCTCAAAAGCCAGAACATGAGCGGCGGAGGTACGAATAGGTACGAGCAGCCGCCGGAGTTTGTAAATTTCTAATGATAGTCTCTATAACTTGAAGTATTTATGACATGATAAGCAGATTGATCTGTAAAAAGACCAATATAATTTGGTTTAGGCCCCTTAAAATTCAAATAAATTTGTATTGCTCTTTAAATAATTTCCTCTAATTTTACGTAACCAAATGAAAGTATCTCACCCGTATTGACACCACTATTCAACTGAAAATCCTAGCTCCACCGCTACAAAACACGCCATCAAAACCGAAGTCCAAACACAGAACAGAGACAAGCATATCCTGTTTTCTAACCCTTGCAAAAGTTTAAGCTGCTTTCCACTTTGTCCATTGTCGTGTGATTCAATAACTTAAGCAAACAAAACAAATTTGCTTATCATTGTTGTACAAGAAAGTCCAACGTTATCTCATGGAGGATAATTTGTCTGAGTCTCTGGAAGCTCAGAAAGAGAGAAGATTCAAATCAACTTACACCAACAATATTCCCTATTTTAGTTCATACATCACTCTCTGTTATCTTGCACTGTCCAAGTAAAATCCATGTGAGGGGGAGTCATTGGCAGGGTCAATGTCTGCTTTACCATAAAATAGAACAAATACCATGAAGAGGGTAAGAGCCAATTTCTTAAATCCCAAGTCACCCAATCCCATGGACATCCACCTACTACCATAGATTTTAAAAAACTTTTTCAATCCTTCAAGACTATGTCAAGGCACGGGTGAGATTGAAAATTGGAGATACAAATAAAGACAAAAAAAGGATTCCGCCAAAAAAAGGGCGATGATCACCGGTTCCAAACACAGAAGCAGTTTCTCCACACGCGAATATATTCTCATGCACGACGACAAAGGAAACGAAGAGGGTAGTAAAAACTGGTACGGGTCGGAGTTGTAAAAATTTGAATCATAACTCCAACTACATAAATTACAGCAATGCAATAAACAGTAATTTAGGTGAAGAAACACAGAAACTTCCATTTTGCCTAGTCCTTCTTGGTAGAGGTCTCATCCTGCCAAGTTGCTTGCCACTGCTTGTCGTAGAATGTGGTTTCTTCAACGAGCTTCTTTAGGGTTTCTATGTCCTCGTTCTTTCGGATCAGAAGTACACCGACTACAGATACAAATAAGAGTGTTTTACAGAAGAAATTACCCATTTGGTCTACAAGACCAACCCCGGTCAAGCTGTCAACCAGATAAGCCATAAAGAACCCGATCATCGCAGCACGGCCTGCAAAGAAAGAATTAGCTATCTTAGCACAAGGTAGCACATAATATCCTCAGGCTGTACTTTGGATTGGATTTGTACAGGGAAAATAAAAAATAAAAAGAAGGTGAAAAATATATGTAAGAATGTGGATAGTTATGAATCTTTTTTCCTATTCCTTCCATTTACACTCTACGAATCAGTCCATGAATCTATAAACCAAACACCGCCTTAGTATAAAACTTTAGGTGAAAAGAGAAGTTTGAGCCAAACCGTTGAGTCGTTCAGCCTCAGGAAGATGGAATCTCTTTATCCATGCCCACCACGGTATAATTGATGTGTCAAAAAATACAGGGTTCTCATTGCTAGATGATTCTGGATCATCTTCAAGCCACTTCCTCCTCCTAACCTCTGGAATGGATTAGCAAAGAAGATACATCAGAAATCAAGTCAAGCCGATAAGTAGCGGGGAAAATGAGATGCTAATGCTTACCTTCCAGCTGGAAATGTCACCAGTCAAGGTATATTAAGACTGTACATGGAAGTATCTTCAGTTACATTGGGTTATCTACATAAGGCCTCAAATTGTTACTAATAAAAATGTTATTTTCATTATCCAGGCCTATTTGACGCAGAACTCTCATCAATACTGTTCTGATTATGTACAAGGCCCCAAGCTTTTCTGATTATCCAGGCCTATTCCAAAGACACTAATGACTAACCATTTCGTGTCTTTCTACAGCTTACTTTGTATTACTAAGAGCATTTCTACTGGAGTTAAGTTTCCTGTTTGTTAACTCTACATCACTAACTTCACCGTGCATGATACTATAGATGATTAGCAATACCGAAATAGATATATTTCGTTAAAATGACATCCATATTACTCCAGTATAACGGAAAAAAAATAGAGAACAAAAGGAGAGGGGTAAGGAAGGGTAGTTGAAGCAATTAGGACCATCCACCACAACCACTGCCCCAAAGAAGATACAAAGTATCCTTCTTTCAGAGATGCTGACCTGCCGTTCCAAAATATTATATTGCCCAGGCAGCCTCAGCAGTCACATGGTTGTGTATAAATGAGCCAAGACGTTCCTGAATGTGGTTTCAAGAATGTAATAACAAAAAGACCAAGAAAAGTTCTTTTGACGACACGGCCCTCATCCAAAGACAGTCTCACACCAACATGGTAAGTCATGCCAATTACTAACTGTCCTGATTACAACAAGTGTATCCATTATCCCGTTCATTGATAGCTCCCTCTAACAACCTGGAAGTGCTTGGATTGGTGGCTTGCACATAGGCTTTCCAGGGAGGGTTCGTTAAAGAAAACAGTCCAAGTCCTCTATAAGAAAGATAGTTCATTCACAAAAGGGTAGTATTTCAATTCTAATTCTGTTGTATATGAGCTTTCGCTGAAGAGGTCCTTCCCTCATCCATCGCCAGTTTTCCGTATGGTCAAAAACAGATTACCAACAATCATTAATTCTACATACACAATGAGGTTCTGAGAACACTTCCTTTCAACACTTGTACACTTCCATATCTGCTAACAAGCACAACCCACGTGCAAACTCGGAACAATTTATAAATCTGTGTTAGATTTACTTGGTTTGTCAGATCCATATCATGTTTGAGGTAAATATAATCAGTTGTTAACCTTGGCTTCCAAGGGGAGGTCTGGGGTTCGAGTCCATGGAGAGACTTCGAATCTCCTTTAGTTGTTAACCTACTAACACCTCTAAACTCCCACTGATGTAGACCGTCTGGCCAAAAAAAAAGGTAGTAAAAGAATTCACTTTTGACTTTCCAACGCCAAACAATTGTTTTAACTTCTTCAAATGTGAACTCATTTTCTGTCTACGTTTTTTTCCTGATTGAGGCTAACTTTTTAGCTCAGTATTTTTTTTCCCTAATTAAGGCTAACTTTTTAGCATGGTCTTTATCTCTTAATTTTACAAGATATGGATATAATTTGTACATAACATCATTTGGCTCGAGGAGAGAAATCCAAAAAGTATAAAATATAGATCACAGTAAAAAAAAAAGTTCATACTTATTGTTTTTGTCGTGTAGTATTTTTTTTTTGTCGGTCTTTAGTTAACTTTTTTTCATTATTTTTATTTTCCGATTCCTCTTGTCGAGCCGTTATATACCACCTTAGTGAAAATTAGCCCAAGGGGCTTAAAAGGAGCACAACCTTCAATGGCGAAAACCGATTCATGCAAGTGATCCAAATATTGGGAATTAAGGCTCGGTTACGTTTGTTAAAACGAGCACAACCTTCAAATATGCATAACAGAAACTATTTTGCACAATTTCCGGGTCCAAAAGGAAAAACAAAAAAAAACAAAATCAAACCAAACCAAAACCCAACAAAGTAGCATATGAATGACATTAGAAATACTATCATCTTTGGCAAATAAAATGAAGCTAAAATAGAAAACTTAGATAACATAAAAGCACTTGAAGAAAAAAGCATTACCAGCATCAATAACAGCATCCCAATCAGTCTTCCCATCTTTCTGGAATTGATTTAAGTCCCAAGTGCCTCCCACCCACCTTGGATCCCCAAACTGAGCCACCTCCTTCACGGCGCCCGCCGCCGGCGACCCATTGGACTCCAAAGATGAGCCGGCGGCCTCAGGAGCTTCAGAAGCCTTCTTTTCCTCTACAGTGGCAGCAGCAGATGCCACTGTACCCCCAGACCCATTGTCAGTGGCTTTAATAGAAACCAAGAAGTGGGATTTCGTGGGTTTTAGATAGAGAAAAGTCTTGTGGGTCAAATGGGTTTTTGGAGACAAGGATGGAGGTGAGGTAGGGTGGTGGGTTGGAGGCGATGAGAACAAGGCCATGGACATTTTTCTTTGGTTTCTTTGGTTTCTTTGGAAGTAGAGGGGAGAAAGCTCAGAACATGCTCTCTGGTGTTTTTGAGCTATCCTCTGCCTCAGAATTTGATTTGGGGTTTTTTTTGGGACTGAAGTGATAAAAATGGTCGATATTGTCTGGTTCAATTACTTTAAAAAGGAAAAAAGATGTCAGGTTAATTGAACAGACACTCCCCTCAACTATGAGAGTATCCCTTTAACTGAAATCAAGTAGAAGAAACATATGAATTAGACCTTGTCTCTATAAAGTTGTATCATTTCACCCCTTTTTTTGTTCCCTGAGGTATGTTTCCAAGGCTGGGTAATTAGCAGATAAATAGGGCTGCAAACGGACCGAGATGCTCACTAACAGCTCATGGCTCGGCTTGGCTAGTTTAGTAATCGAACCGAGCTCGAGCTCAAGTTTTAGGTTCGTTTAACAAACAAGCCGAGTTCAACACCTTAAAGCTCGGATTGTTTATAAAGACTCGGCTTGTTTTACAGAGGCACGATAATGCCTAGCTCAGCTCATTTACGAACAAGCCATGCTTGAACACTACAAAGGTCGGTTTGACTCGATTTATTTGGACCCCTACAGATAAACTATCACCGTATGGTAGACTAGGTATACATGACTAACTCCCAAGTGGTTAGGAGGTCACAGGTTCGGGGCGTGGGGACGACTCCCTCCTACATGTCCGATTGTAATCCACTAGATCTCAATGAGGCATTAGAAACCTATGGTCGATTGGTCACTCAAAGGCCTATCGTAGACTTGGAGTCATTATGGTAATGCCCAAAGAAGATTGCAAGCGGGTCGTCCCCTCCTTCACCTTTTATAATTAACCAAAACATAAAAAAGAATATATGAGACTGAGTTTCCACTAAGGTATTTTCGATATTTTCTTTATACTCTCACAAGTCACTCTCTTTATATACATCAACTGATTTGACAACTTCTAGTCCAGAAATACCAAAAATACCTTAGTGAAAACTCATCCTGACATATCTATTATGGCAAAATGCTCTTCTCTTGTCTTCCTTGTATGATAAAATCGATTGTATCTAGATATGCACACGCATTGGAGACCAATTCTTCTTGTTTTTATGTCATTCCTTAAAAAATTTCTCACCCCCTCGATATTCAACATAAATAGTTAAATATTTTTTCTCCGTGGAATATCTCTATAAAGCTCATATCTTAGTCCAAAGTTATACGGGGCCCTTCATAATTAAAATAGATGACAAATTTAAAATTGGTATCCGTATCCCATACAAAACATGTCTTACAGGATTACATTCTTTTTAAAAAATGCAAGGTTTTACAATGCTTCAAAAGATTCTTCATGCTATGTTCTCACTATGTCATGCACATCAAGCACTCCATCTCATGCTAACAGCAAAGGGGTGAGCATTCACTTTGCCCAATAAAGATCCTTTTTTATACACATTCATATATACGTAAAACGAGATGTAACGAACAAGAGACATAATATAAAGTTGACATTCACGAGTAAGTTTCCAAACGTATCAACAAAGTAATGACACTTCACTTTGCCCAATTTGGGTGTGTGAGAGGAGAAAATTTTAGAGAGGGAGAGGGAGAAGAGAGGGCCGGCTAGCTTGGGGGAGGGGGAGAAAATGATTTTCTCTCTCCTCCTCTTCCTATTTATAGTGCAAAAATCCTAATTACACCTTACACCCCTCTAGTTATTTGTGTATTGCTATTTTGTTCAACGTCACATAATATGACGCATTAACCCACTCTCCAATTTTAAAATATAATTTCATTTAATTCCCCAACTTTTATTCGAAATTTTTTTATACAAATTTCCTAGTCTTTACAATTTTTATGGCACATCTCCTCTATATGTTCTTAATCATTTTTTACAACTCATCTCTACCGTTGTGGTTTACTTCAATTTATTTATTCAATATAAACTTATTAACCAGAAGTACCAAATCTTTGTACCATCTGTAAAATCCTTTTGCACTCACAGCCGATATTACTAAAAAAAACCCTCATAATTTTGTACAATAAATCCTAAGAAAAACTCGTCCATGATGCCAACATCTATACGTATGTAAATGTACACACGTGCACACATGACACAAAATTCACGATCAAAGCACATGCTTAATCTATCACATGCTATCCAACATTTTCGTAGTTATTCCCATAAACTAGTAAAAGTGTTTGGTAGGATGGGAAAAACCGAAAAGTTGATAGAGAAGGAAAGAAGAATGGTGATGCAGAAGGTTTTGTTTTTTTGTTTTTCTTGTCTTGGTTCAGACCTTAAGGGCCGGATATGCTCTAAGGTGCAATGGAGTAAATGGAGTATCACCTCGTTCAGCCCTCATTCAGGCGAGGTGGTCAGCACATTGGTTAGCTTCGTGGTAGATGTGCTCCAATGTTGTTTCTGTGCAGATCAGAAGAGCTTTTGCATCGCAGTTAACGGAGCTAAAAGGGTGGTTTGATGTGATTTCTTTACTAATGGTCTTGATTGCAATTTGGGAATCTAATTCAATTGCATTCCTCATCCCTTTTACGGGTTCAATACTAGTTATACATATTGCATGATGATTTTTTGTGAGAAGAGCCATAAGAGCACAAAATGTCATGAAGAGTAGCATGAAGTAATTGACCAACACAATTAACTTTATTTATTTTCTAAAATATCAACCCGTAATTTTAAAAAATAGAAAAGAATCAATAAAAGTTATGATCGATCTTATGATTTTTTCTCTTGGAATATATAGAAGGCCTCTGCTTGACAGAATGTGGAGAGTTAAAGATGTTTCTTAAAAATTGGTGAATTCAAGAGAATGGAGCAAGGATTTAACTAAGGTAGCGGTATTTATGATTATTTCCTTATTTTTCTTCTAATCCTAGCGAGTTTAACAAAATAAACATACATTAAGAATAAATTGTTGGTCTTTCCCTATAGAATTAGATTTGTGTATACAAAAGGGGAGCGACTGTGAAAGTTAGAAAGTAAATATACTAAAGCGACATCAAATTGGAGGGAGAAAATTCTTAAAATGAGACAAGGACTTGTCAGCATATGAAATAGATATGGGAGGGGCTATAGGGATTAGTCTGAGGTGCGTGCAAGCTGGCCGTGACACTCTGCATTCCCAAGTAAAAAGAAGAGTCTCATTATTACATTTCATGCTATGGTGAAATTGTATATATGTCATCCACCATAGAATTAACAAGAAAAGAGGAGGGTTAAATGGCCACAATGAATATCTATATTGCTTCTTTCTTTTGTTCGAGGGGTTGTAATTTCCTTCATTTTTATATTTTCGTTCAATATGGTAATCTTAAAATTTTTTTATTCCATTATATCACCAAATATTTATTTATTTTAAGGGATTTCATATGCAAATCCATATGAAATCCCTTAAAATCATGTATAGTAACTTTTGGTTTCAACAGTTTTGCCTAATGCTACAAGGGTGAAAATCTTTAATAAATATTCTTGGTTGTTTGGTGTAAATGTTTGACAAAACATGTTGAATTCAAATAATTCACTCACAGGTAATTCAGAAAGAAGACTTGATGGTGAAAAATAAGAAAACAATTGAGGAAAGCTCTGTCGTAACATGAACCTTGCATATCAATAAGGTTTTATACAATTTTTTTTTTCCTTTTTGTGTATGGTTAATGTGGAGATAGATAATTGCAAAACAAGATTGCTTCTATTTTTAATGTTCTTTATTGTTCACATATTAAAAAAATTATTTATTTAAAATGTGAGTGCTCTATACGTTATTGCAAATCTTCAGTATTGTAATTCATCTTAGCAGGTGAAAGACAAAAACAGCTCAAGGTGAATGGGCATCTATTACAAAAAGGGTTATTTACCTAGACACCCCTAAACTATTTTGGTTTGACCGAGACACCCCCTAAACTAATTTTCTTGCGACGACACCCCCTAAACTTCCAAAAAATTTACCCCAAGACCCCTTCA
Organism: Gaultheria prostrata; assembly: GCA_036023075.1. Classification (NCBI taxonomy): domain Eukaryota; kingdom Viridiplantae; phylum Streptophyta; class Magnoliopsida; order Ericales; family Ericaceae; genus Gaultheria; species Gaultheria prostrata. The sequence goes on along the minus strand of JAXBDA010004562.1, from coordinate 19,109 downwards.
TTAGCCTTCCGTCTCCAAAACTCAAGGTTTATGGTCATGTTTTGATAATCCAAACCGTTCAAGTTGTTTAAAACATGTTTTTAAGGGTACCCGTGAGAAATCGGCAAAACAAATGATCGGTAAGTGCTTGATCCAAACAAATATGTATTTATGAAAAACTCTTTGGATCAAGCACTTCTCGGTCATTTTCTTAGCTAATTTCTTGGGGGTACCCTTAAAAACATGTTTTAAACAACTTGAACGGTTTGGATTATCAAAACATGACCACGAACCTTGAGTTTTGGAGACAGAAGGCTAAGGAAGGGGTCTTGGGGTAATTTTTTTGAAAGTTTAGGGGGTGTCATCGCAGGAAAATTAGTTTAGGGGGTGTCTCGGTCAAACCAAAATAGTTTAGGGGTGTCTAGGTAAATAACTCTTACAAAAAAAGTAATATTAATAGAATTATCTCAAGATGGATACTTTTTTTTACTTTTTTACATTGTTCAAAATATCTCTTTTTTTTTTCTTTTTGGTGCAACGGAATTCATAGAACTAAAGCAAGGAAAGACTAGAGCAGTAGCATACATAGAAAACATATAATAGAAAACAAACTAATCCCTATAGTGACCAACACCCAAGGCATCTTTAATCACGAAGTGGCGAATAGATTGTGGGGATTCCTCTGTGACAACGAGGTCTTCTGCTTGTTCAGCTCCCAATCTGGCAAGGTGGTCTACACTTTGGTTAGCTTCACAGTTAGATATGTGTCAAATTTGCTCAAGTTCGGTCTAGAAGGATTTTAGAATCCGTGATCAGAACTTGTTGTGGATGATTCTCCATTGGTCCATCATTTATCAGGTTCACAGCCTCTTGGGAATCAGATTCTATGTTAACCTTTTGAATCCCTTTCTCAAGCACGATTGTTAGGCCTCTATAGATCCTCCAAAGTTTAGTTTGTAGGCTTGAATTGCAGCATATCTTGTTGTAGTAGCCCAGCACCCAAATTCCTTTATGATCTCTTAAAATTCCTCCGAATCCAGCTTTGCATGTACTCTCGTAACGATAGCCATCAGTGTTTAATTTTACCCCAGCTGTAGAAGAAGGAAACCAATGTATAAGAGTAAGATGAGAACTACCATTGTACAGAGGGACTTGAAAGCCTCAATAATTTCAGACGCATAGGCGATTATATTCCCATAGCTAACATTAACATTTGCCTCAATATTATCAAAGCTTTTCCTATTGCGATCTTTCTATATTTGCCAAATGATGATAACAAAGAGAATTTTCCAGGGAACACCATTACCAATCTGAGATTTACCCTTTAATTTAAGATTGAAAACAATCCAATCTTTGACAGGACAATCAAGTTTACTTCCGTACCAATAGCAGTTATGAAAACAATTCCAAATTCCTTAGCTTTGATGCAATTACAAAAAAGATGATTTAAATCTTCAGAACTAGAATCGCATCTTGGACAACCACCATTAGTAATAATATTTCTATGAGCTCTAAGATGATTAGTAGGTAAGCTATCATGCAAAATAAACCAAATAAATCCTTTAAGTTTCGGTGGTATTTTAAGCCTCCATATCCATTCCCAACCTTTTTGATCTGTTTCCTCGTTGATTAATAAAGTTATAAGCAGCAGCAGCAGAAAAATGACGATTGCTAGATTCAGACCAGTAAGGTTTATCACATAGGTCAAACAGATAAGATAAATGGGTACTACTTATTTCCTCCAAAGTTTGCTGAGAGATTAAATGCCCAAATCTGAGAAAAATCCAAAGCACCAATCCTATTAATTATCTCGTTAACTTTCATTCCGGACTCAACATGAGGTCTAGGACAGCTGTGTTCCAGAGGGTTCAATCCGCACCACCAATCCTTCCAAAGATCTATAGTACTCCCATCTCCAATGGTCCATTTAGCAATGTAATGTTTGGTATGAACAATCCCTTTCCAAATATGAGAAGCAACTCTATTTGAAGGCCAGTTGGAAAAGGAATAATTTTGGAGGTATTTATCTCTAAGGACAGTGGCCCACAGATTCTTAGAATTAATAGCCATTTGCCAGCTTAACTTGGATAAAAGGGCTAGTTTTATGTCCTAGCCTTCCCAGACCCCCTTTGTCTTTGCTTCTGCACACTTGATTCCATTTCAGTGTGTAATAGAACTTAAAGAAATGGTAGAAGTAACAGATTGGATCAAAGTGGCTCTACCTGTGAGAGTCAAATTATTGGATTTCCATTGAGGCAACCTCTTATGCATTTTCTCAATAATGTGATTAAAGTGTTGCTTACTAACTCTAGAATGCAAAATAGGGATGCCCAAGTATTTTCCAAGATCATTCGTGCGAGGTATGCCACTTAAAGAACGAATTCTTCTAGCGTTCCTCCTACTGATATTAGGAGACACAAAAACTTTGGATATATTGAAATTGATGCTTTGACCAGATATAGAACAGAAGTATTAAGAACATTCAGAATTGCAATGTAAGTACCTTTACTAGCTTGGCCAAAGAGAATTAAATCATCTGCAAAGAAAAGATGAGTTAAAGGAGTAGATGATCTAGATACAGGTATACCTTTCCAGCTGCCTGGCTCCACTTTGTAATCATATTGGATAACCTCTCCCTGCATAGAACAAAAAGATAGGGAGACAGAGGGTTCCTTTGCCGAAGTCCTCTTTCCAGATTAAACTCTGGAAGAGCTTCACCATTCCAAATAATAGAAGTAGAAGCATTTGAAACCCAGTTCATAATAAGCTCAATCCAGGAACTATCAAAGTTGAAACCCAGTTCATAATAAACTCAATCCAGGAACTATCAAAGTTGAAGTAACGGAGGGTGTCACGCAAGAAAGACCAAGATATTTTGTCATAAGCTTTTTCCAAATCGATCTTATAAATCATCCCCCCCTTTTTGCCTTTCTTATTTCTAAGCGAGTGAAGGATCTCCTAAGTCATCACAATATTATCATTAGTAGATCTACCCGGAATAAAACTGCTTTGATATGGGCCAATGATTTTATGAAGGAAAGGTCTAAGGCGAGTGACAAGAATTTTAGTGATAACCTTATAATAGATCACATTACAGAGGCTAATGGGTCTGAACATTTTAATGTTGTCATGATTGTCATTCTTTGGAATAAGAGCAACTAAGGTTTTATTCGTCTCCGAGGGAATAGATCTAGAATGGAAGCACTCTTTAATAAACTTACACACCTCCTCACCAACAATGTTCCAGTGCTTATGATAAAAAATAGCTTGAATACCATCCGCACCTGGGGCTTTGTAAGCAGGAATGTATTTAATATTATTCCATATTTCAACATTCGAAATAGGCTTGCAAAGGATATCTTTATCTTCCTTAGATAATTTAATATGACCAAAATCATGCAATTTTCTGTTCAAAGTAACATTAGAGATTCTGAAAAGAGACAAAATAGCTATGAACCATATTTTTTAGGTCCTCTGGATCAACAACCTAGTTATTGCTGAAATTCTTCAACATGGTGATGTGGGATTTCTTTCTTCTAATTGTAGTAGTAAGGTGAAAATATCTGGGTTTTTCCCCCCATGTAAAATCCATTTAATTTTGAACTTTTGAAACCAGTGAACTTCCTCCTGAGCCTGAATATTATTGAATTCAGCAATAAGATCTTTTTCTAAAAACTGGAGGTTATGAGAAAAATTGGTTTCTTGAGGTTTTTGGATTCCCTCAATTCCTTAAAGTCCATCTTTTTTTCCTAAAAATATTACCAAAAACATCTTTGTTCCAAATATTAGCCTCATAGGAATTTTTTTTAATACATTGCTATAATGAAGGGCCATGCCAAGCCTTAGCCACGAGGTCAGGAAAAGTGGCATCCAGAAGCCAAGCAGCTTCCAGTCTAAAAGGCTGTCTAACATTGTTATTAAACTGTTTACCCAAAATACTAACCAAGATGGGAGAGTGATCAGAGTAAGTACGAGGTAAATTTTGAACTATACCTTCGGGGAATAAGGCCCTCCAGTTGGCATTGCACAGAGCTTTGTCCAGCCTCTTCTAAGTGTTCGCCAAGCCTTGACACCCACCAGGTGAATTTTGGACCTGAGTTACCCATGTTAATAAGGTTGCAATTGTTGATGCGTTCCCTAAAAATTCTAGTACCGTTGGTATCATTTTCTGGAGATGAACTCTTCCTCTTAGAAGAGTTAGCAGTATCATTAAGATCTCCAACAACACACCAAGGCTTATCTGTACTCCCAGGTATTTCCTCAAGGTCTTTCCGCAGAGTATCACGATTTCTTGGATTCGGTCTAACGTAGACAGCCATTCCTCGTATGATTCCTTACGAATGTTGGCGTGAATGGCAAGGTTAGTAATGCGGGTAGTTATCACCGTAACTTGTGTGGGATCCCATAAAACCCAGATGCCCCCCTACTCTACCAAGGGGCAGAAAAAAAGGCCTAATTAAACGCTTTAGAGGTAAAGAAGTTTTTCATATCACGAAGACTAACTTTAAGTCTCAAGAAGAGCTACAATCTGGGTTGCAAACCTACTCAGAAAGGGATAAATGGAATTTTGGTCAATTCTCTCCCCCACCAATATATCTATCTATCTATCAATACCCTATAGCAATGTGTTTTTACCTGAAAAACTATTTAAACCCCAAATCCTAAATTTTTAGATTTTTCACTTTTTTAAAATTTTCTAAAATAGGGGGAGAGTGGGAGAAAGTGGGGAGGGAAGAGAGAGACGTGTATTCTGTAGAAAGGATGTGAAAAAACAAAAACTACCCATCTCCTTACCCCACTACTTCCACTCTTTCTTTTTTAACGGATGAATTCATAATTTTAATCCTACATGTGTCTTATTAGATGTAAAATTATCACTCACGAACTAAATTTTCTAAATTCTTATTATTTTTTATCAACTACTCTTAATATTGTGTCTGTTCAATAAATGGGAACAAAAAAACATCATTGTGATTTTTTTTTGTCACACGGATTGAACGAATACAACGCTAGTCCTCTAGGGTGGGTTTGTCAATTGATAAAATCAGATTTTATCCCAGATTTTATCGAAATCATTCCTCAATTGATAAAAAGCTAGCAAGTGATTTTAACCCAGATTTTATCAAAACCATTCCTCAAATGATAAAATGCATTGGGTGGAGATTTTATCAAATAAGATTTTATCATTTGAAAAAATAATGTGATTTTATCCCCTCTATGAAACTCAACTAAATGAAAATTTTAATTTTATTGTGTTTTTATCAATTGGCAAACTAGACCTAATTACAAAGTGTGTTGAAAATAGTACGCCGGACCAGTTAAAAACTTCCGGGTTCCGACCCAACCAACCCATCCCAAACCCTTTCCTAATCCAAACTCCAGTCTCTCTCTCTCTCTCTCTCCACACCATGGCTTCCCACTTCCTCCCCGCAACAACCACGACAACGCGCATGCTATCTCCATCGAACACCTCGCGCCCTTCACCTCCTGAACGAACGCGAACTTCCTTCTCTCCCAGAGCCTCTCTCTCCACCAATTCCGTCTCCCCCTTCCCCGCCGGCACCCTCACCCGCGAATTCTCCGGCCTTAAGATTCGACCCGACTCTCTCAAGCCGCTCTCTTCAACCGCTCGCGCCAAAAGAAGCGTTGTCACCATGGTTCGCTTCCATACACTCCAATTTGTTTCTTATCATGCGCTTTTTCTCTCGTCTAGGGTTTGCAATCTGTTCTTCACTTGTATACTCATATGTATATATATACGGTTTTTGTATAAATATGGGAATCTCAGTGGCAAAATGGTGATGTAGGATCTGCAATATTTACACTATATGCTCAATCCGTCCCATTTTGTTTGCTCCATACAAAAAGTCAACTTTGCCTTCCACTAGCCAATCTCAACTCTTCATTAGAGCACCTCCAACAGTTGCCAATTTAGAAGTGTAAGACTTTTTTTTATGGCTGATGTGTCAATTTGACACCCACATAGGATATGCTAGCACGAGGCATTGAAGCCACAATGCCAACCACATTCTGTGTGGGCATGCCAAAATCGTGTCCCATGTACGTTCTTTCATGCGATTTGATCGCTAGGCGGTTCGTATTTGTATTGGAAATTAGAATCACACGAGCCTTTACCCTTTTGTTACACACGAGATTTATGTTCCCGTTGAGCTCATCTTAGGACACTTATCTTTTGAAAGATGTGCCGCCTGGCTCCGATATACAGAATAAGTAAGATAACGTGAAAAGTAGTGCACTTCACTCTAGCCTTTTGAGCTCCCACTTATCCTACACTTCTCAAATAATTTCAGAAAGTCAGCTGCGTCATTTTAACTAAAAAAATTTGGTTTCGAGAATAATTTGTTTAACCTTTCACTCTGTTCAAAAGTACTCATTGAGTGCAAAAATAATTAAATAATGATGTCGGAGAGTAGCTTACCCATGTCTTACCAAATTCGAAAAATTATTTTCTAAGAGAAAAAACTCTTACTCATATCTTACCAGTTCTTCGGAATTGTCCTCTCATAGCATGATGGCACATGGTAAGGTCTCTCGTAGGAAGCAAAAAATAGGACATGGGAGTGCTAAACAATTCCCATTCAAGTATTAAATATCTTCGCCTCCCCATTTCTTTATCAACGTCTAGTACTTATGGCACATGTCCGTCTCTTCAAGTGGAAGCAATTGTAGGGGCACGCGCATGACACTCGACTCACTCTGTTTTTTTCTTGAAAAAGAATTAGAGATTCTCTAAAAATTTCACCGTGGCCACTTATATTCTCTCTCCGTGTATTGGTTTTCCCCTTAACACACAAAAAAGTATTTTCAAACTTCTCATGATTCCCCTTACATTCGAATTTTCTACTTCAATACAATTTTCACATTTAATGTTGAATCATGAATCGACAGGAAATAAATTTCAGTAAATGTAACTGGTGGTTTTTCGTGCTCTCCCGTGCATAGTTTGGGTACCAAGCTTGTATTTATTTATGTAGCTTTATACAGTACATAGATGCGTGTTGTGTCCAAGTCCCTCTCTTCTTCATCTCTCTAGAGTTTTCTTCTCATGTTTTTGAGCTCCCAGAGGAAGGAGGGTGCTCTTTCTTGGGCATCTAATATCATGTAGCTTGACTAAGATCTATCAATGGCACCACGTCGGATATCGACCAAGTGCAAGTAGCTGCGTTCTTCCAACATTCGAGTGCTTCCGTTTCTTGCACTTGTGGGAGTTATAATGAGGGTTATAACCCCCGGAGCATCACCTTTTGATTTCGGTTGGCCCACCTGCACGGATTGTGAGAGTTCTGTATTTTAGTGCTAGCGTGTTGTTTGATGATGAGGCTTGTTAAAGCATCCAACTCAAAATCAATTGGCAATAAGTGGAGAGGCCTTCCAAACTCATAAACTAGTATCGGAGGTCATAATAAACTTGTGTGGGACAAGCTCTAACACTATCGCGCACATGCAACTCCTGACTTGCATGCAGGGACAGATCTAGGAATTCTCCATAGTGGGGGCACCAATTTCTACAAGCTTAAACACATATTTAAAGCTTAGCACAACAATATAAAACTAGCTTTCACCTTATGCAATAAGACTTATAATATATATGCGTCTAAAGATTTCTAAACATAAGCACAATAAACAAAATATCCCTCACCAAGCCGAGTTTACATATCTTGAAGTGTTGCATGATTGTCGCAGTAACGAGTCCATCAAAAACATCTCTCTCTATGTATCCGAACAGCCCTAAACTTAGTATCAAAAAGCCCTAACTAGAGATGACAATTTGTTTCTTTTGTTGCTAATTGCTATCCTGTTGTACAAAACCATTTGTCGCTTATATTGGATAGGCTTATAGTGGTAGGTGTTGGATGGTGATACTAGACATTAGTTTCACAGATGTTGGCTATTGTCAGCTGATGGCTATTGCCTTGATATGAAAATAACGAACATGAGCAAGTAGTGAGTGATCAGTGATTTATTTGTTCCCGATATACAACTTCTTTGTCCTTAGTGTGTAAAGCTATATATTTACTAGTGCTTTTTTGGAGTAATACTTGCTTGCCTTCCTTTGTTTTATATGATGTTTTCCACACTTCTGCTGGCAGGCAATTCGCAGTAGAAGGCCATTCAATAAATTCGATCACCAGCCTCCAGATTTAGAATCTTACTATTTCCAGCATCGGATTATTTTATTGTGCGCGCCTCTATTTGCAGAGGTCTATGAGTTGATACTTCAAGAACTTCTTTACCTGGCATACGAAGATACTGAACAGCCAATTTACATGTACATAAATTCCACCGGGACAATGAGGGTAACATTGCTACTCTTTTCTCAGATTTTCTTCATAAATTTCCCTCGCTGCCTTCATTTTTATGAGTTGGATAACCGATCACCGATATCACCTAGTCAAATATTAGTTGCGAGGAATTTGAATTGCTTGGGGTCGTTTGATGGTATCGAAGTTTCTTTCAAGAAATCTAGTTAAGACTTCATGAAAGGCCTTATAAAGACAAACGAATTCGGATTTCAATGCACATCTCACAAATAACAATCCACTTTCACGGATATTAATACACTTTTTTCAGATATCGATACAACTTTTATATGCTTGCCTCCGCCCCCAAGGGCAGAGATTTTCCAAATATGAAATAGAAGGAAACATTTAATAAAAAAGATTACCCTTGGTAGGGATGATTCAACGAATTCTGTTTGAAAACTATGTCAAATGAAACCTCGAAATTTTCAAAATAAAGGGGAATCCCTCATTCGATTTTTGCGGGAAACATGGGAAACAGGAATTCTTATATCCATAATATGATTGTTGAGAAGTCTTTGTTTGGTACAAGTGTTTTTCATTATAAACACTCGTAAGGTTGAGGAGGTAACATGGTAAATAGTTTGCTTGTGTGTATTGTAGTTCATAGTTAGTCTATCTAGGCATACCGTGGTTTATTCCTTTCACAGATTCATGATAGCTACGTTTCACTCGTATGAACTTGGACATTATATGTTATGTCAAATTGGACTCGAAGCTGAAAAGGCAATTAGGTGCGGAATGCACCCGGGCTGCACGTGGGGGTACGGGTGGGGTGGGGTGGGGAGTCAATAGCCAAAACTCCCACGAACTATTCCCATTAACCTTACCCCGGTTTCTGTAGTCAATCAATCATAGCAATCAAGAGGCAGCCAACTATCCCTGTATTATGAAACTACCTATAGAGAATTGGGAAAACCTATTTTTGTTGGAAAAAAAACGTCCAAGCTTATTGAGAGTGCATGACCAAGGTAGCAACATGAAGATTTCAAATTCTAATATGAACACGTGTAAGCCTCAATTACGCAAATCCTTCAACTCAAAAGCTGGGCAACTAGTTCAAATTCTAAAGTTACAACCACTCGATGCTTCTGAACACACAATATGCCAATAGTTACTATCCAAGGCGCAAAACGAAACCTAACACAGAAGCATGCATTTTTTTTTTGTCCTTTTAGAAAATTAAAAATATGCAAGCAACTTGTCAACTCTAGTTGAATGTTACTTTGCCAAATCAGTCAAGAGTATGATAAAGAGCATCCTTCCCAACCCAAACAAGATTTTTCTTTATGGTTGTAGGGACGCTCTTGAGGTTCTGCTTGTTGACTCTAGATTTTCTCGCAGTTAGGAAAGAATAATTAACTTGTTGAAATCTAAGATGCCTATATTGACTCTATAAAGAATGAAGGTTTGTAAATGGACGTATGACCACTCCTAGTTTGTTTGACCTTGTTGAGAATTTAAATAATAAAGTTACCCCTTTCTCTAACAGCTTAAGCTTTTAGATGAGTTGGTGGTTAACAATTTAATATGGTATCAAAGCAGGCAATAGATCTTATGTTTGAACCTCATCGCCTACCAATTTATTAAATATTTGCATGTGTTTAGCCCGCTTATGAAGGAGAGCCTGGCTACATACCCCTCTCTCTAACAACTTAAGCTTTTAGGTCAGTTGGTGGTTAACAATTTAATATGTTAAAGCATCCAACTCATAACCAATTGGCAACGAGTGGAGAGGCCCAGGCTCATATACAAGCTTTGGAAGTTATAATTAACAAATGTGGGACAAACTCTAACACTCCCCCGCCGTGGAGAGGTAAACAATAGATCCACAACGTTGGGATCATAACGAAACATGGTGAACTAATAGTACAAACAACGGGGCAATAACCAAGAGAGTTTTTGTCCAAAATCCTCCGAAAGTCTAGCTCTAATACCATGTTAAAGCATCCAACTCAAAACCAATTGGCAATGAGAGGACAGGCTGCCCGGGCTCATATACTAGTTTTGGAGGTATTAATTAACCAATGTGGGACAATCTCTAACACTCCCCTGCACGTGCGACCCCTGATCCGCATGTGGAGAAGTAAATAACGGATCCACAACAATGGGATCATAATGAAACATGGTGCACTTATGGCACAAACAATGAGGCAATAACCAAGAGAGTCTCGTCCGAAATCTTCCAAAATCCTAGCTCTGATACCATGTTAAAGCATCCAACTCAAAACCAATTGGCAATGAGAGGAGAGGCCGTCCAGGCTCATATACTAGCTTTGGAGATTATAATTAACCAATGGGGGACAAACTCTAACACTCCCGGCACATGCGATCCCTGATCCGCACGTGGAGAGGTAAACAAAGGATCCAGAACATACTAATCACAACGAAACAAAGTGCAACTATGACACAAACAAAGGGGAAAAGCCTCCGAAAATCTAGCTCTAAAGTTAAAGCATCCAACTCAAAACCAATTGGCAATGAGAGGAGAGGCTGCCCAGGCTCATATACTAGTTTTGGAGGTATTAATTAACCAATGTGGGACAAGCTCTAACAGACCTCAGTGAGTGTTTTCGCGGATCCTATGTCCAACTTGACTATTGGGTCGAATATGACCCTTGACTTCAAAATACTAATATCTAAGATTGTAGAGGAATCTTGAAAATTCCTATTCCTATTGGGAAATATTCGAACAAATGTGGCCTCTAGCCCAACGATGCCATGTAGGAGTATGTTCTATACAACTCTAAGAGGACTTTGGAAACTACACTTCCTATTACGACAATGGATACTAATGTTGCTTTTGACACCCGAATGATGACAAATCATATTAGGTTTCTCTACCAGACTAAGTTGAGGAGGTGGGGGAAACATAGAATAAGAAGCTTAATCCTAGCTCTTGACAAAAACACTCTTAGACTCTTAGGTTCACTAGATTTAGCTTTGTTCTTACTAATAGGCTAGTTATGTTCGAAGCCTTGTCTAGGTTAGTACTTTGGATCAGAGGTGGACGCAACAGGGAGATGGTGGGTGCCCGGTCACATCTCCAAATACTCTCTTTAGTCGTACTAGTTTTTCAGGTGAATTTGAAAATGTCTATGGGATTGGACCCTGCAAGTCCCTTGGGTGCATAAAAGTTCTTAAATGTTTATTTGTTTGCTCCTTACTTTTCAAAGAAATCGTCGTTATGTGAGTCTTGACGGATTCAAATCATACATCAATTCAACTCCCTCTTCTATATTTGTGTAGGAAAAAAAAACCGTAAAATTCAAAGTCACCAAATATTTTTTGGTTCTGCATGTGAAACTAAATGACGATTACATTTATACCCACAATTTCGTCTCTTCGTTAGACCTAGACAGTGATACAATTTGTGCTTAAAAGTATATTTTTTGTTATTAATGCAAAAATATATGTGGTTTGAGCCCCCCGTTAAGTAGAAATCTTTTGTTGCATGGACATGACTGAATCTATTATGTGACACTGGATTTTTAGATCTACTACTTAGGATATGGTTCTATTTCGTGGTACCACTAGACATTGTACCCTTGCCTAGTTCAAACACATCTCTTTGCTCATTTATTCTCTACTTTGGGTGGTTGAATTTGTCTTGATGATGAAAAAAAATCCAAGTTTTCAATTTTGGTCTCCTTGTCAACACACAAGCTTCTCAGAAAAAGTGTCCCTTTGAGTTTTGAGCTTCTCAACTTCTTGGGTTTTCTCCTTTTCCAACGTTAATGAAGTTAATGGTCAACTCTACCTCCTTTTTCAAATATTTTTTGGTAGTGCATGTGAAACTAAATGAAGATTACATTTACACCCACAATTTCGTCTCTTTGTCAGACCTAGACAGTAACACAATTTGTACTTAAAAGTATATTTTTTGTTATTAATGCAGAAATATATGTGGTTTGAGCCCGCCGTTAAAGTACAAATCCTGTGTCCACTACTACTTACGATATGGTTCTACTTTGTGGTACTACTAGACATTGTACCCTTGCCCAGTTCAAACACGTCTCTTTGCTCATTTATTCTATACTTTGGGTGGTTGAATTTGTCGATGAAAAAAATTCCAAGTTTTCATTTTTGTTCTCCTTCTCAACACACAAGCTTCTCATAAAAAAGTGACCCCTTGAGTTTTGAGCTTCTCAACTTCTTGGGTTTTCTCCTTTTCCAATGTTATGAAGTTAATGGCCAACCCTACCTCCTTCTGTTTTCAAGATAAGACACTCTTCATGCATCTCGTCGTAGGCTTGTTAGACTCTCCATCTTCCTCATCCAGGACTTCCACTACAAGAACCACCTTTAGACTATGTTTACATCTCGGACTCATGGTTACACTTACTATTGACATTTTATAGGATTGCTACCCAAGCGGCTAGATCTTAGCCTTTAATGCAAAGTAATTGAGACTACCCTCTTTGGACACAATCGACTCCATGAATGCACCAACAAGCATCTTAGTCATTTGGTTAAACTTAATTGAGCAACCTTTCTCTATTACCTATGGGAAAAGCGAAGCAGGTGCGGAATGCACCCTGAGGGTGTGGGGTGGGGTGGGTAAATGCACAAATCTTCAAGAAAATGTTCCAATTTACTGATCAACCATTTAGTCAGTCCACAAACTAAATAATGAGACAAGAACCTCAACTTACTAGTTATTTATCATTGAACCAAAAAGTTACAGGACTACAAAACAATATTTGTCTAAGGCAAGCCTAAGCACGCGCCTTGGCGAGTAGCGCATCAAGGCTCAAGGTTGGCGCCTTGACTGAGCCCATGTGAGGTGACTTGAAACAAGTGCAGCCTAGGCGAGAAAGGCGCGCGCACGGAGAAAGGCGTCAAGGCATGCGCCTCTTTCAATGTCAATCAGGGCCATAGGATCAGCCTAGGTTAAACTTACGAAGTCGATCGATCATCTCTAATCTCTTTCGGTCACCAACAAACAAACTAGACAAGTTCAACAGTCCGATCATCTCTCATCTCTCTCTCCGTCTTCAGTCAACCATCTCCACCAGCCCTCAACAGTCGATCTCCTCATCTCTTTGAGTCTCAACTCTAGCAAACGAAACAGGCACTTCTCTTCTTCTTGTTCTTCTTCTTATTCTCCTACACAACTAGCATGGAAGAGCGGGTAACGCAATGTGGCACGGGTAGTTTGTTAGAGGTCACATACCAGTATTGGGACATTTATTGGACATGGACACCCTCCTGACACTTGTTCGATACTCAATTCCGAAGTGTCCTATTTTGTCCTATTTTTTCTAAATGTTTTTCTTTTAGACACTCCAGGTAACTCTATAATTGCTTCGGACACTTTGGGGACACTCATAAAACCAAGTTCTGTTGAAATACTTTTGTGAATGAGGTAATGCGCATTTTATTAAGTTATATGGTGTTGCATAATTACAATTAGGGCATAGTTTTTTTAGTTTTTATTCATATAATAGTACACAAGTTTTTTTCAAATATGTCCTCAACTAGTGTGTCCACAAATATCTATTCATATAATAGGACACAAAAATTTACATGTCGGGCTGTGTTGGTGCTACATGGACCAGCGGTTGCTAGCGCTTTCCGACAATGACTAGCAGACTTCATGCAATGAAAATTTCCTCTGTTTTGTTGAATGTAACATTTTTAACTCTTGAAGGGCTAGTGCTTATCAAAAGTGGGCAGTGTTGTGTGGGAGTGCATGGCTCATGAGTCATACTCGATGGAATTGGTGCAAAGGATCTAACAATCTTCACCTTATGTATATCATGCAACTCCACAAGAATGACACCATATCACTAACAAAAATAAAAACACTCACCAAACCACAAAAGTACAGACTCCAGTTGTTTTCTCCTATCGAAATCGCCAACAATATTAACAGCAATAATACATTTTTTCTCCTGGCAAAAAAAAAAAAAACAGCAATAATAACAATAGAAGATTACATGTGGCTAATTGAAATTAATGAAGGTTATTACCATTAAAAAAACTTCGTTTAGAATTTGGGGGCTCCCTGATACATGATGTGGCTGAATCAATATGATTCCAATTTCAAAGTGAGATAAAAGGTCAATGGTTGGGAAACATGAACTGTCATGTGATGGCCTTCTCGTGAGAGTACATCTCTATTTCTTGTTGGATTGCTTGTGGAGTTTTTTTCATTTAGGTTTCCTGAAAAGGATAAGTATATTTTCATTAAGATGAATCTTGCCCTTATATGAATTTTTCCCTTTTCCAGGGTGACCAAAAGCTGGGTCGTGAGCGCGAGGCATTGGTAATTCTTGATAATATGAGGTCAAAATCTCCCCCCTTTTCATTAATATGTATTGTGTGTTTTTTTTACCTAATTTGTCAAGTAGGCCATTCATTAAACAAAACGAAGGAGTTGTACAATCCTTGGAGTCTATAGAGACCCTTTCTGACCCATTCCACCCCACATCACCTCATTCATTCTCGTTCGTGGCCTCTTCCCGAGTGTGATTTTGTTCACTCTCACTAAATAAGGGTTAACCTCACTCAAAGTGTGGGGTCCACCACAAACTAACCCCATTATTACCATAAAGTGTATTGATTCTACGGACCCCACACTTCTTCCACCAATCAGAGTGACAATAACGTTAGAGAAAGAGAGAGACTACCCACCATCTCAACATAGATCGAAAAGTAAGGCACAGAGACATATGCATGGGACACCAGACACAACAATTGTTAAAGAATCAAGAAAACTTCTCACCCACCATTTCAGCATAGATTGAGAAGTATAGGCACAGAGAGATGTGCATGGGACACCAGGCACAACAATTGTTAAAGAACCAATATACAGATGGTTTTGGGAATATAATTTTTTTTTTATTCATCTGCACTTGTTTGTAATAGTTACATATGAATATCATATCAACAAACAACCAATTTATGTAAACTAACAGTAACTCTACATAATAACTGAATGATCTAGAGAGTACTAGGGTGGAGCTAATCGAGATTGAATTTTGTTGCATGCGATAGAACTTTCAGTAATGGTTTCTTTACACGTGAAGTTGTAACACCTCATCCCACATCGGAAGTCTACATGGATGATCTTGGGTATATAACAAACCTTGTGGGCTACTACTAGTACCTTGGGCTTAAGCATTTTGAGCCATGTGGTGTGGCTAGTGGATCAAATCAGGGTACTGGGCCAGTGGTCTACATGGAGCGTTACAGGTGGTATCAGAGCAATCTGTGTACACGACTGTGTGGGCCATGGACTTTGGACTTGGTTTGATTTGGTGATTTTAGTGCTCAATCCCTCGCGAGGGCGCGAGGCTATAAAGGTGGGGAGATTGTAACACCTCGTCCCACATCGGAAGTCTACATGGATGGTCTTGGGTATATAACAAACCTTGTGGGCTACTACTAGTACCTTGGGCTTAAGCATTTTGAGCCATGTGGTGTGGCTAGTGGATCAAATCAGGGTACTGGGCCAGTGGTCTACATGGGGCGTTACAGAAGTTGTTTGACTCGTACATATTTAGGTGTGTCCCAAGCGTGTCTGAGTCCCATGCATGCTTGACATGGATATAGTGATGAGCTAGGGCTTTCAGTGCTTTGTAGATAATAATATATTATGGATGTCCATCCTTGTATCTTTGTAGCCACTGCTTCTCATTGTATATATTTGTTCATGTGTTTTTACTTAGCGGTATACGAATTCCACACGCCCCCAATAGCCAGATATACAAGTTTCTATCAGAAACATCCATTAGACATTGTACATGGTGTTGCAAAGAAAATAAAACACAGACAATTAAGTCAGGAAAGGGAAAACGATAAGGTTGATGTTCAACAGTGGTGCATGAAGGCGGCTCTGACAAGTAAGGTCGTAGGTTTACAACATAGACGATGATCATCCTAGTTACTGCTCCCTATTCCCTACTGCCTGAATCGTAGTGAGTTAGCTAGGCACGGTGTTGTTTCACGTCTCATCTGGTCCTGCCCCAACCATGATCGATAACCTGCTCCTAATTGTATTATGTCTCCCTTTACCTGTTGGGGCGGGGCGGGTTGCAGACCATGGTACTTGGTTAATTTGCCATAAGCATCAAGGGTGGGTCTTTTCTTTTTCTTTTTTGTTGTTTTCAAATAGAAACACAAATGGTTGGTTGTATTATGAAAAAGCTATAATTTTGTGGTTGCAGAAGAGTGATTAGGTCCGATCAACCCACTCTGGTACCATACTTGAGTATCCTGATACACACAGAGACCATTAATCACTCTTTGCCTCCTGATGTAAAAGCAACACGGGGACCTTCCCATATACTAAATTCGTTGACCACTCAAATACAACATTCAAGATTGATTACTTCGTCTACCTGCATTTTGTTTTTAGAAGACTTATCTTTTCCCTCCATATGTGAAATTGTTATTTTCGTCAACCACAGCTGGCTGGGACCACCTATTTTTACGCTGTGCATTGGCCATGCTTGGGGAGAAGCAGCCTTAATCTTGGCTTCTGGTAAAAAAGGACATCGCACTGCACTGCCTTCATCAACCATTATGATAAGGGAGGTATATTTGAGCCTTTGGTGTCTGACGTCCTTAGCAATAATGTATTGTCTGGTGACCGTAGCAAATTGTGTATCATTGGATCTCTTGATTAGTCCTCCTTGCATGGAAATGATTATTGTATCTTGATGATCTTTCCCAAGTCATTGATGAGATAATAGCGTATAATTATTCATTCCTTTTGTCCTATCTGCAGCCAATTGATAGATTTCAAGGCCAAGCATCGTTTGTGGAAGAAAATAGGACTGAAATGAAGATTATGAAGGAAGATATGGTATGTTAACACCCACTTAAATTGCTCATTTTCTGCTGCTCTATTTGGTCCATCTGTGCTGATCCTGGGCCTAGGGAATACTGGTGTTTAATAATGGGCTCTGAGTATGTGTGGGACATATATGGCTTGGGGAGTTTTGTTTCCTAGATTCTTTGATCTTTATCTGTTAAGTAAATTTGCATATGTGACCATCCCATCAATTTCCCAGACCAACTGTACTGTTTGAAATAGCTTTGTTTGACTCAACTAAAAGTTCGAAGCCTCAGTTTTGTAGCCGAATGTGTTTGCAACCATGGAAGAACTGTTCTATTTCTTCAGCAATAGTGCAATACCACTCTATTTCCTCTCACATACATGGTTACATAAAAAATGGGTGTATGGAAGGAATTTACAATTGGACAAGGAATTCTTGAAACATGCATTTCTTCTGACTTGAGAATGGGTCGTGGTCTCTTTTGTTGGTATTTATGTATTACAAGGTAAAGATGTTACTCGTGAACGTAGTCAACGTTTTATAGTATGGCAAGAAGCCTCTGAATCAAGTCAATAAACAGTCCACTGGAGAAAAATAAATGAAAAAATCTTGGCTCAGACCGGTTGACCACCCCCACTTGCCTTTTTTTCCCGGCACTTTGAACGGCACACAATTGCAGTGAAATTAAAGATTGCAGCTATTTCAATCTTAGCACTTGTTAATAGGTAAAAATCTGAATATGTATTTTTTTTTTATCGGCAAAAAATCTGAATATATTGGTATATCCCTTGTCCTTTACTGACTGCCAAGTCAGGAACTCACATAGGCATGCAGAAGGAAGCTCCTACTAAATCTAATTATTCTTTATTTTTGTGTTGAAGGTTGAAGCCCTGACTCGGTGTACAGGGCATACAAAAGAGCAGATCGAAACGGACATCAGGCGCCCAAAATACTTTAGTGCGAGTGAAGCGGTTGAATATGGCCTTATTGATAAGGTGCCTCCAGTTAAAAGACTGACTGTATTTTTTATCAGGATTTCAGGTACTTGCGTGTATATTTAAATGCCATTGTCTATATTTCTGCAGGTCCTTGTCTCTGAGAGGGCCAAAAAAGGTGGTGGCGTTGTCGCTCAGATGGAAAGCGGAAAACCTGTAACTAGTGGTATCTAAAAATGTGAAGTGATTGTAAGGAATATCCGGGTAAAGTCTTGAGCGCTTGCTTATTGCCGTCTCTCTGTATTATTTGATCGTATAAGCGCTGTGTTGGTATAGATTCACATGCAGTAAAACTTCTTTTACCTGCAATTAGTTAGTGAAGGAGATTATTGTTCTTTCCAGTTTTTTAAAGTAACATACAAGATTGTATCATTGGAAGTAAAAGGTTAGACCAGAGCAGACCATAAGATGCGGGCAAGGTGTTTTTACTTCTCTTGCTTTTGTTATTCAGGCTGGTAGTATTATTTAGCATGTAATGTCAGATTAAGACGTTTCACATTCAAGGCTGGAATGATTTGCTATTTCGGCTATCAGGTTTAGCTATAGCTAAATTTCAGCAAGATCACTTTTCTCTCTCACAAGCCCAAATGGTATTTTGATCTGATGTTTCTCTTCTGAAGACAAATCAAGAGATACTAGTCGTAGTTTTTACGGTATTGAAACATTTTTTAGAGAGATAATTTGCAACTTTCTATTGTCGAATTTTAGCTTAAGGTAGTCCCTTGACCTTGGGAGATGCTCAGATTGAGCAACTTAGATGTGTTTAAATCTCAACAAGCCCAAATGCATGGGTCCGGACCTCATGGTTCTGGATCAAATCTCAACGATCCGAACCGTTAGATGTGTTTAAAACGTGTTTTAAAGGTCCAAAGCGAGGATTTGTATAAAAAAAACACTCGGAAGGGGTTGATCGGAGCAGTTTTTGCTAAACATTTTTAGCAAAAACTGCCCCGATTAACCCCTTCCGAGTATTTTTTTTTAACAAATCCTCGCGGTGGACCTTAAAAACACGTTTTAAACACATC
>JAXBDA010004561.1:0-28316 GCA_036023075.1 Gaultheria prostrata | reverse complement strand
TTTTTTTGATGATTTCTCGCGGGTACCCTTAAAAACACGTTTTAAACACATCTAACGGATCGGATCCCGACCATTTGGCCGGGAAGTGGGAGGTGCGGACCTAAGATAGGTCCGGGAGTCCTGACCGGAACCGGACTCTCTCTATATATATATATATATATATGTGTAATATTAGAATAAAAATTATAATTAAACATATTATAATGGATTTTTTTACCCTAAAGGGGTAAATGTAGGGGTGAATATTCCCCTACAAAGTTTGCTTCCTTATTGCCTCTTTTGGTATTCTCTTAAATGTGAATCTCTTTGAATCATTTTGAATTACTGCTCCGGGTGTTGATTGAAATTACATTGTGAATGTGGAAGGTTATTAAAACTTAAAAGCTGCTGATGAATGGGTTCCAAAAGTTACATTGTGAATGTGGAAACAGTGAATGTGGAATTTGTTTTTTTAGTAGAATATAATAATCCGTGGATAAACCGTAAACCGAACCGTAATTTTTTGAGTGCTTCGGAACCGGACCGTAGACTTTTGGTTTGGACACGGATTACATTACATCGGACCGTAGACTTTTGGTTCAGTCCTCGGATTTATACTAATCTGGACCAAACCGGACCGTTGACACCCCTAGTTATTTATGGTATTTTTGTTGGTAGGGCTTATTGGGTCATCCTTGAGGATCCCAATCCAGCTAGGTACTACACCCAATCCCGTTCTGTCGGGTAAAGCGATTGGGCCTCAAGATCATCGGCCTTGTGGTACCTCTTTTACCTTTGTTTTGTAATTTTTTTGGGCAAATTACCTAAAAAAATCCTAGGGTTTCACCCTTGTAACGCATTAAACCCTAAACTATTAGTCCGCACATTTAAAATCCCGAGCTTTCTTTTCGATTACAATCCTCAGCATCCATTCATGCCTTGTCTACTTTCGCTCCTCATCCAGTGGCGGGAATACAACTATCGAGAACCTTCATTTTCCCCATCCAAAGCCCTAGTTCCCTTCGTTTCTCACAAGTTTCTAACTGTATAGTAACTCAAGAGGAACCGCAATTAACCCCTCAGAGATAATCAGAACCAAACTACCGAAGACCGCCCAAAATTCGGGGACAAAACCATGTTAATAAATCGTAGAATTATTTTTTCTCTATGGTGATGGATGATTAATTCATTTTCTTTTTCGAGGAAACATAAACTTCATTAACCATAAAAGAATATTACAAAATTACCCAACGCCATGACATGAGAGGTTTAACAAAGGTAGACAGAGCATTAACGAATGTTGAGGATTAAGGATTGTAATCGAATAAAAAGCTTAGGATTTTATTTGTTCAAATTAAAAATCCATGGTTTCATTGTTACAAAGGTGAAACCCTAGGTTCTTTTTAGGTAATTTTCCCAAACTTTTATCTTTGACAAAATCAGTACTCCATTCTTTCTACGTTTTCCTGTAAATGTGATGGATGGAGAAGGAGCATATGCCATATGGTGACCTGGCAAGTGATAGGTGCTGAAAAGCACCCATTAATCCTTCCAATTTATGCTTTGTTAGTTCATTTACATAGTTAATTGATTAGCGTTGCTTGGTTGATGGTGTTTCAGGCCATAAAAGCTCAAGAACTTGGAAAACGTGCTTTTGGAGTGATTTAGAAGCGCCAGGGATGAGAAGAGGCGTAAAAGAGGAGCGAAAAGTCAAATTGCAGCATCTTTGGACCGGACCAACACATTCCGGGACTGGACCAACACTCAACACGGCAAGACGACGCTCCCAGCATCCTTCGTCCGGACGGGGGAAATCCTTTGTCCGGACGAAGCACTCCAGCGGGTTCGTACAACTTCCAGCATCTCTGGTCCGGACCACCCATGTCTTGGTCCGGACGAACGAACACGGAAATCAGTGTTTTGGACGCGTTTTTATGGAATTTTTAGGTCTCCTATTATAAATAGAACATCAAAATAATTGTTTAGGGTTCCAAATCTTTGGAGAGAGGCTACTTTAGAGAGAGAAAGCAATTGTTCTTCATGTTCTTCGTTTTTCTTTCAACTGCAAGCGCATCAATCATCTCCATGGCCGGCTAAACCCCCTATCTAGGGGGAGGATGAAGCTCTATGCCAAGTAACCATTCTACTTTGTGTAGGTTAGGATTTTAATCGAATCGAATTATATGTTCAGAACTTGGTTTCATAAGATCAATGAAATTATATTCTTATTCTTTCAACTCGTTGCGATTTGTTTGCTAGCTTTCAAATACCCGTTCATATAATCGTTTTCAACGGTGTGTTTGGAGTTCTGAGATAGATTATGTAACGCCCCAAATTTTCATAAACATAGATAATACATAATCCACGTGGAGGTCAACACCTTCCACGGTCAAGATCAATTTACAACTTCAAAGTCAACAAAAGTCAATGTTTAGGGTACCCGAATCAATTACATTGTCAAATAGTCTTCACGAGTTTCTAGTAAAAAATACATGTATTACAAGTTAAACGTTCATCTTTTCAAAAATAATACTAGTCCAAGATGATCATGTAACTTGTCCGATTAGCTTTCAAAAGAATGAAGTCATGCATGCACATCCACATGCCAAGTCATGTTCCGCCTTGTTGAGTACCTGAAAATTATAAGGGTGAGCTCACTAGCCCAGTAGGAAAACATCTATCGATTCTAAATGGAAATGTGATGCCCATGACGTGCAACAAGGAAAAATAAACATGTGATAGGGTCCATAAGATCATATGAGAAGGGTAAGAATATCATAAGAATTGACGACCACTAATACAACCCGAACATGACTCCGTCGTATCCGATACGTACCCGACAAGTCGTAAGTGTTCAAGACATTCTCATTATACGCTTTATCCGTTTAAACCATTCTTTCTACTCCGGGCATACCTTGTCAGGCCCCGTGTCATTCCGGGCATACCCTTTCGGGCTCCGTGTCACTCCGGGCATACCCCTTTCGGGCCCCGTGTCATTCCGGGCATACCCTTTCGGGCCCCGTATCATTCTTTTCATCATTTAATATCATTCCAAGCTCAATTGATTCATTTTAGTGTCCATGCAATCGCTCAACTCAATTCAACGCTCCAAAACTCTAATTCGATCAATAACCGTCAACTCGTATCGTTAAGTGTCAAACACGCACCTCGAACCCCGAGGGAACTTAAGGAATCATCAAATATGCTCAAATATACTCATGACACATATCTCAAGGTATTTCAAGTCAATTAGAATGGTTATAGCAAGTACATCGCACCAAACAGGCCAAAAGAGGTCAAAAGGAGCAAAACAGCACAAAGGGGAGGTTTGAATCGATCCAAATAAATTTGGATCTATCCAAAGTCAACTGTTCGTCCACTAAAATAGTTTGGATCGATCCAAATAAGTTTGGATCGATCCAGAATGGGTCCTGGGGAGTTTTTGACAGGTTTTGATCAGTCTAATTGTTTTTTCCGTAACTTTTCACACCAAACTCCGTTTAGGACGTATCATATATCAAAACGTAGGTAATTTGAAGAGCTACAACATTGTAGTTTTACACTTTTCCAGATTTTGCATAGGCATTGCCCGAAAAACATGAATAGTAACCTGTTCAGCAGATTTTCACCCAAAGGTGGGGGATTTCAACCCAACCCAAATCAACAAACAATTTAACTAGGAAATCACTACAAGGAAAGCTTGTAAAGAGGGTATATCACATTAACATGACTAGCTTTGCCACCACAAAGGGATAAAACAAGAACAAATGGGATTTGATCAAGAGTAAGGCATGTACACACACAAACATCATATTTACATGAAGAATTGAAGGAGGTTCCCCTACCTCTTGGGATTTAGACAAGAAAACACCTCCAATGGTGAGACCCTAGCTCAAGCTCAAACCTCCAAGCAAAGCCTTCAAACACCGGGGTGAAATAAGTACACCAACGCGTAGAGCACGTGATTTTGAGAAGCTTTAGTGGAGGGGTTAAGGTTGGAAGTGAGGGATTGACTTGGGTTGGTGAGGATTTAGCTTGGAGGAGTTATGGAGGAGAGAAGAGGGAGAGAGAGGAGGCCGGCCAAAATGGGGGAGAAAGTGGTCTCTTTCTCTCTCTTCTCCTACACCACATAACCCACACAATCTCTAAAATTACACCCCAAGCCCAAAAGTAGCTTGTGTAAACCAAACACACCCCAATCAACATATATCTCATCAACACCTAAACACTTAGTCAATGTTATCATTTCATTCAATTCCTCACATTAACCCGTTGTTATTTACGAAGAATAAATATGAATTTTTGGGTCTTCACAGATTATGCTCGTAAGACGGATCGTGCCGCACTGTGAGACGGTCCGTGCTATGAGATAGTCTATGCCTTTTAACAAGCACATATATTTTCTTGATGATTTTCGCGAGGGTTTGCAAGCCCTTGCGAAAATCCTTCGCGATTCGAATACTAACCTAATCTATGCAAGTTATGGTTATGAGGCTAGAGTGGATTCTAAACCCTAGATTCCCTCTCCATCAGTTCAAACCAATTTAATTAATTGTTTTAGTTTAATAATTCTCAAATCAATCAAACCAATCTTTTTCCTGAATTAAATTAAAAGTTAATCGAAACTACCGTAATTTAGCCAATTTGTCCTTGCGGATCGACCTCGAACTTAACCACTATTCTTCGGGATATTAGTTAATTCCCTGTTTTATAAATTATATTTTTGGTACGAAAATGACCGATCAGCAAGCCCTCTATGCACCTTCAAATAATTGATGTAGTGTTCCGTTAATTTTTTTTATTTATATATTTGAATGTTATTCATCTACCAAAACACACTTTGTGTTGCAAAAAAAAAAATGAAGAAGAAACCTTTGTGGTAATCACTGATCAAAGAGTATGTTTTTTACCACAAAAATGAAGAAGAAACCGGTTGATAGTCGAGTGTAGGCCTGTCAATGGACCGGATTGGATCCGAATCCGGTATAATTCGAATCCGATCCGAATCTGGACTCGCAAAATCCGAAATAAAAAATCTGAATCTGAAAAACCGGATATCCAATCTAGAAATCCGAGTCCAATCCGGTTTTTTTTTTCCTATAACATTTTCACAAAGCAGGGTCTCATTAATTGGAAATCCGAGTCCAATATCATTCTACCACTTCAGCTTCTTAACAGAAGCATTGAGATCAGATAGCAAGCGTACTGTAACTAAGGAAGCAGCTGCTTCTCTTCCTAAAAAAAAGCATGTAAACAGCTTTTTCCTACGCTTCCATGTCTTTCATTCTCTATCGCATCGGATTACTGGATTCGGATTATCGGGGAGAGAGGGGGGGTGGGTTGAGAAAATAAAATTTTCCAAAATGGATTTCAGATCGGATTCTTGTCAGATAAAATCCGAATCCGATTCGGATTATCGGATTGAAGTTGCCGGATTCGCATTAGGATTTTTCTGGATTGGATTCGGATCGGATCGGATTAAATCCGGTCCATTGACAGGCCTAGTCGAGTGTGTGCGGGCCCCAACATTTATATAAGTATAATTATTCTACACCAACAGTGATGGATCTAGGAATTCTGCATAGGGGTCACCTTTGAACCTGTCACGACCCAAATCCAACTGATTTAAGTATCATGACCGGCCAGTGAGTCTGTCTCACCAAAGGCCTCTATCGATAGCTTTTTTTTTTTTGAATAGAAATAACATTAGCGGAAGCAAACTTAAATTGATAAAGTCCTTTATTCATTATGCTAACGGCAGAGTGGTTACATCTTCCCTTATTCATTACATGATCATAAGTTTAATATATGCAAGTACTTGGCCCGTCCTCTTCTAATTCTGATTTCCTGAAAAGGGAAAGATTCAACAACATAAGCCACTGCTTGTGTGAGATTATGAATTATTAGAGTTACGTGATTTACCATGGAATTTTAGAAATTCTTTGCATGAAAATAGAAATCATAGGATCAGTTTTTCATGGCTTCAACTGTAACCAAAATCATTGCATGATCAGTTTTTCATGGCTTCAACTGTAACCAAAATCATTGCATGATCAGTTTTTCATGGCTTCAACTGTAACCAAAATTCATAAACGAACTTGTATAGTATAACATAACATGCCATAAACATATACGATATACCATCCGACTATTACTGCCAGCTACGAGGGAGTAACCCCCGATGCGCATAAAGTGAATTGATCAATTCAGTTGGACACCTGGCTGTGCCCCTTTCCTTTCCGCTCTTATAACACCGTTCCCACTGGTATCTTTAACGTCCCCCAGATTCAGGGACATCGTCCGGATGTATCGATAATACTTTTTCAAAAGACTGAGCAAAACATTAGAATTCCATGGTATATTTGCTTAAAAAGAATTTCATATATAAATAATCATAATTTGATAAGAACATAATTTTTTTTGAAAAACCTCAAGTAACAGAGATAATTCATAACTCACCTTCTTGCCGCCGGAATCTACTTACGATCAATATATTACTCCGCAATAACTCGTACCTAAACATAAAATATTCATCTTTTGTTATTACTAAAAAATTATTCATCCTCAAAATTACCTAAAACCCGGCTAAAGTTTATACCTGCTACGTAATTCATAAATCGTACTCTTTCATTTATTCGTCTCTCTTTTCTTTCCCTTTCTTTTTCTTTGCTAACTAGTATGTTATACTGCCTTATTTTTTTTAGCTTAACCAAATACTACGTGTATCCGAATTACTAAGTCTAAAATCTTGAGTTCGGATCCGGTCCAACGAGTCGAGCCGGCCACTAGTTGTGTTCTAGCTTCGTTCATTTTCAGCCGTAGATTAATCCCAACAATTGAAGGGGTAATTATCGTTAATTTTCTAAATCTGTGAATTTATTTGATCACCAATTGTTTTGACTAATCTTACTTTCTCGAACACTACTTACCTAAATGAAACAAGAACAAACTCAAATTTATATAATTGAGATCATTTAGGTAAGAACAGTTCCTTTTTCTTTTTCTCCCTTTTTTCCCCCCTCTATTTGACCTGTTGTTGTTAATCTCTTTTACATTACAATTTTTTTCCTGGGATACCAATTATGGAAATCAACAAGAAAAGTAAAGCCAATTTAATGTGGGGTATTGAACTTTTTTTTTTTTTGTCAATCGATAGAAGAGAGATCAATTACATCGCATATGAAATACAAAGTATCAACCCGGGACACTATATGTGAGAGTCTACGAGACAAACCAAGCCCAATAACTTAACCAACACAAGAAATAACCCGTTATAGGGTAGAAACAAAGAAAGGAAAGAAAAGCCCCTGCACGCAGGCGGGGAGATTCGAACTCCTAACCTCCTAGTGAGATGCAAGAGCCCTGGCCAACTGAGCTAGCCCCAGTTGATTGGGGTATTGAACTTCACACCCCCCTTTTCAACACTTGTACTCCCTTTTTGTTTTTATTAGGGTGAAATTACTAAAATACCCCTCCATTTTATAATCCCTGGGGGTGTAGATGTTGAAATGGAGGGGTATTTCAGTAATTTCACCCTAATAAAAACAAAAAATGGGATGCAAGTGTTGAAAAGGGGAGTGTAAAGTTCAATTCCCTTTAATGTGGGACCATTTTCCTCACTTCTGTTTGCTATATCTTTACAAGGGAAATTAATTAAATGTGAGCGCAAGTGTGCTCTCGCGCGGCAGTGGGGGTAGAGAATTACCTCCTTCTTCTTCCTCTTTTTTTTTTTTCTTCTTCTTTGTTTCCTAATTATCTGCTTCTCTTTTCCTTCTTTTGTTTCGTGTGGGTGTGTGTGATATGTGTGGGTGTGTGAGCAAAGGGTGCAAGTCCCAAGCCTATTTATACTTGAGATTAAGTGTCTAGATTTTGTGTAATGGAATCTAACAATATCTAGAATTATCTAAGATTATCTTGCATAAAATCCAAGTATATCTCACAATTAATTGGGCAAAGTCTAAGTCTATCAGGTGAAGTCTTTGGTTCAATGAATCATGATGCCAACCCACCCATCTTCCGGATTAGTCTTACTTGGGCACCAAGTTTCTCCGCCTCGCGGTGACTCGTGCCACATCCTTACACTGCAACATTGTTAACAGTGTTTGAAATGATATGTAAAATTTTTAAAGAAAAATTGACACATACATAGGAAAATGCGCTATTAAAATTTTTCTTTTTCGATAGGCTTTAAGTCACACAAAAATATATTTCATAATCCTAACATCAGCGGGTCACCAAGAGTTGACTCTATTTTATAATTCTTTTTATCATTTTATCTGTTATTAAAAGTCGGGATGTTACAGAACCATAACTTAAAAAAAAAAAATCACGGACCAATATGACGAGAAGATAAAATGTTTAAACATTCTTCATTAAGCCAAAAAGTTCAAACTTAAACCATAATTAAAGATTTCATACATATTGTGCTTATGATACTAGAAAATTTGAATTTTGAATGAAAAATTCTGACTGAAAAATTGAAAGTTTTGATCAAGTACATATATTTTTTTGATTGAGCTGATTTTTTACAAAATGAATCCGAAAATTATTTTAAGGTTATTGAACGCCTTGGATTTTGCAAACACACAAAAAAAAAAGTTTTTGGAATTGAGGGGGGTCACATGACCCCTTGTGCCCTTAGGGCCCGTTTGGATGAGGTACAAGAGAGGAGGATGAAAAATCAGGGGGATGAGGAGTTGATAAGACGTTTAGCCCATGCTTTGGCAACCCAAAATGAACCCTGACTAAATAGCTGCCGGCTATTTAGTCCGGCTTCTCCCGGACTAAATAAAAGCAGGGGTGCTTTTATTTAGTCCGGCTTCTCATCCGGGACCAAATGACCACCATACCCCTCTGTTTCAAGCAAAAAATTTCAAGCACAAGCTCAAACCACCATTGTTGTAACAAGTTTCAAGTAAAAAATTCCCAAACTTTTCAGATCTAGGGAAAAATAAACATAACTGGGCGGACCACCACCATACCTGTGAAATTCGAGGTCGCCGGTGACATCCGTGGTTGCCGCTGCTGACCGCCGGAGCGAGAGAGAGACAGAGATGATAGACGCAACTTTTCGTTTTGGAAGAGGAAGATGAACTGGGAATGAAATTTTCGGTGTTAACAAGAAAAGAGAAATAGGAGTAAGAGATTTTGTTATGGTGTGGCACATGTAGTATACCCCAATGATCCAACGGTGGAAATACCACCAGTGCATGCCCCAATCCAATGAACCAACGGTGGAAAGACCACCAGTGCATACCCCAATGATCCAACGTGTAGTATAACAAATTAACAATTAATTATTGAAAAAAGTATAACACATTAATTATTTATTGATCCAATGGTGTATTACAATGATTTATTATAAGTTTATAATTGAAAAGTTAGTATATCAAAAATAGTACAATGATTTATTATAACTTTATAATTGAAAAGTATATCAAATTAATTATTTTTGGCATTTATTTAATTTTTTATATGCGTAATCTGATATGTAAATTAAAAAGGGCAATATAGTCAGTTTATTAGTTTTTACATCATCCATCCTCTTTATCCCCCTTTTATTATCCCTCATCCAAATCATGTGCTATTTAATCCCCCCTTCTTAACTGTCACATCAATGTGGGTCCACCCTTCTTATTTAATCCCCTGACTATTTTATCTCCCCTTACTATTTAATCCCTCCAAAACTAATACGCCATCCAAACGGGCCGTTAGTGTATTCGCCCATGTACACCAGTATGTGGGGCCCAACGCTTACATGAGTATATGTGCACTTAGTGTGTGTAAAAATGGGTGTGATTCTAGCATTTTGTTGAAATTTAAATGTAATTTAGCAAGTTGTGGTCCAGTGCGGGTAGAGCTGCAACACTTATGTGAGTATGTGAGCACTTGCGTACGTAAACATGAGTGTGGTTCTTATATTTTTTTGCTGAAAGTGTATGTCCTTTAGGAAGTTGTTTGTCAAATAAACAGGTCTGAAAAGACATAAAATGCGATTTACATAACAATTGACCCACAAATTGGATTTCGGGGACTTTGTAATGCAGGAGTGTACTATACAGTGCGGTCTTCGAGTCATCCATTTTGCAAATATTGCTCCGAATTTCATCTCAATCCACACAAATATGAATTATCCATTGTCGAGATAAAACTCAAATTATTCGTTATCAAGATGAACTGCTCAAATACTGCAACTTGCACTCAAGGATCCAAGTGTCCCAGCAATTGACCCAACATTATTGCACGCTGAACAGAACAACGGTACGCGGATTGCTTTTTTCCTTGTGTATTTTCCCCTCTACTTCCGCGTAAGAAACCACGACTTTCCACAAATCACTTCTTTTTTTCTTTTTTTGTTTCGTTCACTCTCTGTTGAATTTGCTTGACTTCAAATTCTCCAACCTTTTCCTACGTAGGATCACACATCAATCAAAAGATTTGTCATCTTCAGTAACCTCTCTCTCTCTCTCTCTCTCTCGCATGTAAGAAGAGGAAAATACGAAGAAGAAAGGGAGAATTTCTGTTTGTTTTTGTTTATATGTGGGGTATGCTCATTTACTCCCGTAATTAGTTGCGTTAATAAATCCAAGAAAATGCTAACATGTGCCAAAGTGTGTTGAAATATGTGAGAAATATATAAAATAGGTGTAAATGCATTGAAAAGTGTAAAAAGTGCATTGAAGTACATTTTTTTTTAATGTTTTTGATCTGAGTACTCAAAACAGAAAATGAGAACGAGAAAATAGAAAGAAAAAAACATTTCAATATTCACTTATTTTAATTATAAGTTAGCTTATGACAAAACATAAGTAATCTATTTTGCTTATTGAGGACTTTAAAATTCATTTATAGACAAAAGAGAACTTAATTCCAAGACTGTCTGTAGCCTAGTCACTCAATTTATAATAAGCTATTCCTTAGATTATTTAATCAAATATTCTGAACTTTCATAAAAATTTATCAAAAGTACGTTACACCATTTAAATTTTTTTTGGGGGAATTTCGAATGAAGTCTTTTACATTAATAGTAGAAATTCATAATTTAAAATGTTACTAAGATATACAAGTGACTGCAACCGAGGCCATAGCCATTTTAAACTTGAATTCGGAGAGAAGAGTTTGTTGGTTTTTTGGCTTGACAATGGCACTCTAATTCTCAAATATTCTAGCTCTAGACGTGCATTTGGTCACTCTCCGAATAATATACATCGTGTATAATAAATATAACTAGCCAAATTATATGCATATCTATTGAAAGAAATTTTGAATTCGAGCAACTTAAAGCCCTAGTAATCAAATATCCCTACTTCTTAGTCCAAATATTCTAAGGAAAAATGGGTCCAAGAAATGGCCATAAAGTGACCAAGCAATTTTGTGGAAATAACTTCGATAATTGTTGAATGTTACTCCATGGTTTACTCATACATCAACTGAGTCTACATGTACTTGATACACTTTTTCAGTTTATTTCAAAAAGTTGTAAAATTCAACTACGTAAACATTAAACATTAGTAACATTTTCCAAAGCTAGCTTGTTGCATTGATTATCGGGGCCGGGAAACGGTTGTGTGGTGTCTCGCCTTCTGGTTTCAGCCTTCCCTGAAATGCCTGGTCAGTGTGAGAGATGCTTGAATTGAACCTCCACCTGACAAAATACAATATGTTTTAAAATGAAAAGATACAAATTTAAAAAAAAATCAATATCTACATTATGTTTTTATCGAATAAACATAGCAATAAAGATGTGTCAAGCTGAAAGGTTAGCATTACGTAAAAAATTAGCTCGAAAACTGTTAAACTTAAACATATTTACATCACTATGTAAAGTTTTAGTATGAGCTTAAAAAAATAAATGTGTCTAATCACGCGTGCTGCGTGCGCCCTTGCGCACAACACAATACCCTGTTATGCTGGGGTGACCGATCCATATATGAAGCGGTGTTTGAATTTTGTAAAAGGTGGAGAATCCAATTTTTTCTTACCCCGTTGCAGCTCAAGGGGGTGCCAGGGTGAACCGAGGTCCGAGGGGCCTATAGTGAGCGAAACTCACTACGGGCGTGTAATGAGTAGCAGTAGCCGTCCGATTGATTTTGGATGGTTCGGATTTTAAATAAAACCCTTCAATATATGCACCGTTCAATACACTTTTAATGGCTCAGATCACTCACTACACGCTTGTAGTGAGTTTCGCTCACTACAGGCCCCCAATTCCGTGCCGTGCCCAGACCCTGCACAATTACAAATATATTTGCGATATGTGTGTTAGTTTTAAAAAGTAATTTGAAAAAGTTTTATGGGATTGGCTTATGCATGTCCTTTCGGTGTATAAAAATTATTTGAATTCTCATGTCTGTATGGAAAAAGACGTCCTAAAATATCAATTTGTCAACCATTTGATCGGGCATGTGAAGTTAAATGATAATTGCATATCTTCACACAATTTCGCCTCTTCAGCAGGCTTAGCAAGTGATTATATAATTTTGTATAATATAGAAATACATGTGGTTTGGGCTCTTGCTAAGTATAAATCCTGCCTCCGTCGTAGTCATAAGGGTATCAATATCCTTAGTAGCTTAGCCTCTCCTCTCAAACACACCTTTCTAGTTTCTACGTATGCTCGGATAGGGTTGGGTCCATATGCAAAATTGATTGTGTGGCCCGAAGCTCCATGTGGCCTGAATAAAAAGGATAGTTAGTCGAACAAGGTGACTGGGCTCAACCCATCGACTAATTTCACTATCTACTAGGCGGACACCAAGCCATTTAAAGTACTAATTCAAATGAGTTAATGGCACCTATGAATTTTTTGGGCTTTCAACTTTTAGTTTTTGAAAAACATTGGACTTGCAACTTAAGAGGGATAAATTGCTAAGTCTCAAGCTTGACCACTAGACGAACTTATTGGGGTTCAATCCTCAAGTTCTGTTTCTCCTAGTGGAAACTTCATTTAGAGCGCGACAAATCTCACCTATGGACTGACTCTATAAAAATTGATAGCAACTGAAACATAAGAGATGCAAACTCTTTATTTTCCTTTTTATCAGCAAGAGTGAACAAACTCTTAAGTTTAATTACTTGTATCTACTTTTTCTCTATATACGAAACAGCCTGTTTTCTGGAGGAAAAAAAAAAAAAAAACTCGACAAGGGTACAGCGAGGGGAAAAAAATCCCGTGAAGAGAACAAACTCTTAAGTTTAATTACTTGTATCTCCTTTTTCTCTATATATGAAACAGCCTGTTTGCCAATTGGAAAGGAAAAAAAAAAAAAAAACTCGACAAGGTACAGCGAATGGGAAAAGAAATCCCGTGGAGAGAATTGTTTTCATGCGTGTTTCCACCATGAATACGAACGTACGTTAATTTCTTTCCATGTACGAACAAAGAATTATACTAGTCAAAGATATCTTGAAGAGGACAATTTTATTCGAATAATACAAAGGCGAAAAAGAATCTTGTACCATTTGATCGTGACAAAGCGAGAAATATTTTTTTGGTGTCGGCGGAAAATGTTCTTCTGAGGAAATACACAGGAAATTTTCCTTGCTTTCTTCCAAAACACCAAAGACCCGTGGGCCGTGAGCCCCGGCTCCGGTCCAAGAGGCAGCGGTGACATGCTGCATGCGTGCGCTTGTCGCATACTCCCTTCTTCTCAATTTGTTTATCTAATCTCGAAAATCTAATTTTTTAAGAAAATATAATGATTACACGTATAAAGATACCTAAAAATGTACACCACATTTACCCTCAACATTATGAAAAAGTTACTTTATTCCAATAAAGAAGGGGTAATAAGGAAAATTTGGTTTATTCAAAGTCAAAAGGGATAGATATTATGGGACACTTAAGAGTCTAAAATTGGACAAAAAAAATTGGGACGGAGGGAGTATTTGTCGAAGCCCATGCGGCCATACCCTTCGGGGACCAAACCCAAGTATGGAAATTGAGAACTTTTGTACTCACCGTTGTTTTCTCAAGCCCCCCTCAAGAGATAAGTTTTTATTCATGTCTTATAGAAATTCAGTAATTTTTTCAATGGTTTAAAAGTGTTTTGAGTTTCTCTTTTACTTTTGGCTCAAAATAACGAAAACCATTTTGAAGAACACATATTCAGGCCTAATAAATTAAGTACTTTTTTTTACTTATTAAGGGGAAAAACAAAATAAGTTTTTGACTTATTTTGACCTAAAAAGCTATATAAGTTACTTATTAGCCCAAAACCAACATAACTTTTTTAAACTTGCAAAAAAAAAGGAGAAAAGTAAACTTATTACCAAAATAAGCCCTCAATTTCCCAAAAGTCACATAAGTTCAAAGTTTGATCACATTTCCAAGGTCGTCGTATGTCGACCATAGAAGCATTTGAGTCCGTCCTTGTATGATTGTTCTCTATGAGTCTTGGGGTTGGCTCCAAACATGTTTTGGGATTTCCCCTCTCCTCCTTGGCTGGCGTCTTTGTTTTCTAATACTCCCCCCGCCTTATTTTATTTGCTACTTATAATTATGCATCACTTTTTTGAATTTTTATAGTTTTCAATTTACATTGTATTTCTCAATTAATTTTATAAGATAAAATTTTCAAAAACTTTCAAAATATTACATTACATTAAAAGATATAGAGATTTGAAAATGGCATAGATACATGGAGGATTATGAGCAATATTTGGACAGCACTGCCATGTGGGATAGGAGATAAAATGATGTGGGATCCAAAATTTTGTGTTTGTTGTCCTTAATTTGGATGAGATTTTAAATCCCCACCCAATTTTTATCCCGATTGGTCATGTGCTACAACAAAAAAGTGTTTTCAAATGCCTATATCCCATGCAGTTAAAAATAATTGGTTATATCTCATTGAACACAAATACCGCATATATATTTTCTCCATTCATTTATATCATGAACAGTGTCCCAAAAAATTCCATATATCACTCATATTCCAAGAAATTTTATATCTCATCCTTTGATATCCAATTAAACAAATGAGACCATAGTCATAAATTTCGTTGGAGTCTATACCCCAAGTAGTGGACGTCAACGATTGCAGTGTTAAATGGTGTTGGCACGTGGTCAAGTTATGGTCCGCCACGTGTGGGAAATCAAGTTGCTGCCAACTATTGTGCAGGAAATTTTTTTTGGGTACCTACTGGCTACCACGTGGCCGAGCCTACGTGGTACCCTAATATTGTATCCGAGCTGTCCAAAAATGTATTGGACGGCCGAGATTAAAACACCCTCTCTCCTCTTTCTCTCTCCAAATCCGGACCGCCCAAAGCCAAAATAGACGGCCTAGATGCACCGAGGGAGTACCACATACTGAAAAATTGCTCATTGTGCAGAGACAAAACCCTAAACTATATATATATATATATATAGGAAGACGATCTAATGAGGGATCCCTCAAGGAGCTAAGTTGCGGACCTCCACTTTTCGGACCAAATTTCGACGATCCGAACCGTTAGATGTG
Source organism: Gaultheria prostrata (assembly GCA_036023075.1). NCBI lineage: Eukaryota > Viridiplantae > Streptophyta > Magnoliopsida > Ericales > Ericaceae > Gaultheria > Gaultheria prostrata. The sequence continues at coordinate 12,873 of JAXBDA010004561.1, read as the reverse complement.
TTTAAAAGCTATTTTTAAGGGTTCCCGCGAGAAATGAGCAAAAAAAAATACCGGGAAGGGCTTGATCGGAGCAGTTTTTCATAAAACTGCATTTATAGCATTTTTATGAAAAACTGCTCCGATCAAGCCCTTCTGAGTATTTGTTTTTGCCAAATTCTCGCGGGGACCCTTAAAAACACCTCTAACGGTTCGGATTGTCGAAATTTAGTCCGAAAAGTAAACGTCCGCAACTTAAGCTCGTTGAAGAATCCCTCATTAGATTGGGACTCTATATATATACATATATGTATGTTTGTGTGTACGCGCGCGTACAGGCTAAATTATCATGAAGTTGTGTCTCTTTTGATACATGAGCATGAAAATTTAATTTGGTAATCTTAGGACACCGTCACATTGTGTCCTAACACCCTTATCTATGCAGTAAATTGCCCAAGAACTACGGTACTAAATGAATACATTAATTGGTCGGCAAGCAAAGGACATGTTTTGTTTTCCATACCTTAGCTTATATCTTTCACATTGTGTTGTCCTCTTGGAATTTTCCATATGAGACCGTAATCAGTAAACGTAAACAGAGAGGCCCCACCTACAATTTTTTTCCTTAATTCACTCGTCTCGCCCCACTTTCTCCGTCTTTGCCTAAACCTACCCCTAAGACACCCCAACTGTTCCCTTCCCTTTTTATACAAACCCAAATCTGCTAACAAACTTTACAACTACCCAAGAAAAAAGAAAAATAGAGAGAGAGAGAGTTCCTTATTGTTTTCTCTTTCATTCAACTCTTCGTTGGATGATTAATTGTTTCTTTTTCTTGGCCTAACACTTGCTTCATGGTTCACATCATGTACCCGTTATCAAGTTATTAATACGTTATCTTTTGGCCGATCAAAGAAAAATCTTTTGACCGATCGAAGAGAGAGAGAGGGAGAGAGAGAGAATGGATCCGATGCCAGGTTTTAGATTCTACCCAACGGAAGAAGAATTGGTTTCATTCTATTTGAAAGAGAAAATAGGAGGAAGGCGAGAAGAGGTGATCAACAGTGTTATACCGGTGCTTTACATATACGAGTTCAACCCATGGGATCTCCCACGTCTGTCTTCTACTTCTCTCTTGCCCTACGTATATTCTAGAAATTGTTTCATTCTTAATTTTCCTTACTACTTCATTCCAATATGAAATGATAATCCATTACGAAACGTTAGATCAAAAAATAAAGTACTTCGAGCAGTAGTTTTTGAAATATTTTTGTGCTAATTTGAATGAGTAATTTAGATCTTTAAATTGATGGAAAAAAACCATTAAAATTTATGCCATGCTTTATTTTCTTTTATCTAAAACTTAAAGGTTATGGAACGGATGGATGATGGAGTGCTAGTTTTGAGTTGGGTTTTCAAAGAAATTGGTTTTTATTTCTTCTCACATACTATCTTTTTGAATTGGGTTTCTAACAAATTTATTTATTTATTGTTTTTGTATCTGACAAATGATTTTTGAAGTAGGTTTTCAAGAAATTTTTTTTTTTGAGTAAAACATTTTTTTTTCTCCCAAGGTATTTCAGAGTAAAATTCACATGCCCAGATAATCATTTTACTCATGGTTTTCTACCTTGTAGTTTTATGTGAAACTAATACATGGGTTTATCTTCACTTTGGTCCTTCTCTTGAATTTTTTATTTCTTTTAAGAAAATAATAATTAGTTCGTTTCCGCTAATATTGTTAATTGTTTTTGTTCATGATTTCTTAGGGTTTTTTTATACTCGTAAAAGCGACTTCTTAGGGTTCCATATGCATCAAGGACACAAAATTTTGACATCCATAGCTTGATCTCTTTTTCCCAATTTTGCTGACATTCAAAAACCTGAAATTGTCATTTACTTTTATGGTTTTAAGATCTCTAGGTTTCAATTTCATTCCTTTCATTTTTCTGAATATGAAAACAAGCACAAGTCCATGAAATTGATACTAAAGTCAAGTCCGTAAAGTGCTACTATATCAATAATATAATGTAAGCTTCATGAAAAATCAGAAAAAATTGTATTATTTTGGCTAAATTATTCCTTTTCGGATCCAGATTTCGCAGGAGAGCCGTGTCGAAAGGATACGGAACAGTGGTTTTTCTTCGTTCCTAGACAAGAGAAAGAAGCCCGCGGAGGGAGACCTAACCGGCTCACAACTACGGGGTTTTGGAAAGCTACGGGCTCTCCCGGTTACGTCTATTCTTCCGATAACCGGATAATCGGTTGGAAGAGAACTATGGTATTTTACGAGGGGAGAGCTCCAACTGGAATAAAAACTCAATGGAAGATGAATGAGTATACGGCTATTGATGGAGAATTAGCTTCATCATCCCTTAGTGCATCTCCCCAGGTTTGTCACATAAATAGCTTAACTAGAATGTTTATAAGCATATATTAATTCTAGGTTATGAATAAAGAAAGGAAAATGTTAACCTCAGTCCCTTAGGGCGGAGGATAATGTGGAGAAAGTTCAACGATATCCGAGAAAAGCGTATTGACATGCATGAAAGTATTATTGATATCCGTGAAATGAGTATTGATATCTAAACTTGTTTGTCGTTATATATTATATATCTTCCACCTAATGGGAGGAGGTTAGCAAAACCCATAAAAAAAAATACGTAAAAAACTAAGACTATACCTTTAGGTCGAACCTGCAACTCCGATTTTGCTCTCACTAACTCTCGTCTGGACAGCAATTCGTCCAGAAGGGCCGTGACTCGGGAAACGCTGGACTTTCGTTTCAGGGTTTTGGGGATTTCCTAACCCAAATAGGATATGTTTTTTTAAGCAACTTCTCTCTTACTATAAATATACTATATTAGCGCCTATTATTTTTTGGTGGGAGAGCAAATATTAAGGTTTAGAATTGAGAGTCTGCAATAACTAAACTATCCACAATAGACTACATCACAAGAAATAAGCTCCCCTGTCTCTCACTTATTTGGCATGTCAAGTGGCTTGTGTCTTGCGCCCTTTTTCTCCTCGATGTACCCTCTTCTAGATTCTAATATCTTTTGTTTTGCCGATCAAAAAAAATATCAGAGCTAGGTTTCGGCTGACTTCACCTCATGTGATTAAGTCTCCGCCCACGTCAATCCCAGCAACTCATCTATTCATATATATATATAAAAAGGATTTTATAAGGGCTCCATTACATAGCTTATGTGAGGGATTTTTCGTTCGAGATTGAATTTCGACAATCCGAACCGTTAGATGCATTTAGAATGTGTTTTTAAGGTTCAACGCGAAGATTCGTTAAAAAAAATACCCGGAAGGGCTTGATCTGGGCATTTTTCTATAAAAATCGTATACATGCGATTTTTATCGAAAAATGCCCGGATCAAGCCCTTCCCTCAACTTGGTTAATATAGTTCCCATCTTGCGGCTATTGCCTAACCAAGAAAGAAACTCCTGTAAAGGAGTATTAATTAATTGCCGCTGAGATTAGACCAATTGACCATTTAGGGTTGCTTCTCCATGACTTGCTTTTTCTGTTCCGTTTTGTGTATTTTGTTTGATTTTTCTGAATTTTTGTTAGATTTTCATAATATTTTGGGTTAATCGTTCATTTCGATGAGAGGAGTCTAAAAAGTAAAAGATTATAAACCAAAAGAGAAAAAAAATAAATAAAGACGAAAAAAATTCAAACCGTAGTCTTTTTTTATTTATCTGAAATGTTGTCTTATATAACCTTTTTAAAATATCAATGTATATTTTTATGCTTTTCTGATTAGTCTTGTCATGACGAATAATTAAACCAAAAAATTATGACGAAAAGATAACAAAAAGTTAAGAAACAAATACCGCAAAAAGTTTAAAAAAAAAAAATTCAAGGAGAACCCACCCTAAAGTTGCAAATATTGGCACTTTTAAAGTGACTAATTTTTATTTTACGCCTGTGCTAAATATGCAGACAAGTGAAGAGTTCAGCTTGTGCAGAGTGTACCTAAGATCAAAATGCCTACGTGCATTCGATAGGCGGCCATCAGCAGCTACGACAAGCGCTGCGACAGTTAACCAAGCTCGTGATCATCACCACGGTGACCAAGATCCGCCCGATCATCATCAGAGTGATCATCAAATAATGGGGAGAATAAACACCGCTTCACCTGATCAAAGCTCCTCAGGGGACCATGCAAACCCTAATTCTCAAACTTTGGGAAGTAATCAGGAATGGGATAATCCTAACTGTGACATTGGTGTTGATAGTAATGAAGAGATATGGGACATTTTGGAGCAACTTGATTTTTGTAATCAGGGGAAAACAAATCAAAATGAAGGATAAATCAAGTGAAGTAAGTACGCAGTGACGCTCGTGAAAATTAATGTTAGATGAAATAAGATGTACTAAATTGCAACCTAAACTTTGCTAGTCTCCAGGTCTCTTCATATAGCGATTGGCTTTCAGTGTACTGATTCTCTCCTCTTATCAATATATCTCTTCTTTGCTGATCAAAAAATAAATAAATAAATAAATAAATAAAGGCTAAATGATCGGCTAGATGTAGAGAAAAGCTTTTTCGCCTTTTGTATTTGTGGGGTTCAGGTCGGGTTTTGGTAGAATTTTACGTAATTGGAGAAAGATATAATTTCTCTATATATAATCAAATTAATTCAATGCTAAATGACTCCTTTGCTTAGTCCTGGACTTGTTAGAGTTTGCAGAGTTGTTGATATGCTAAATGTCTGTATTTGGTTCTCATCACTCTTAACCGTTATGTAGTTTTCTTGAACTGTTTCATGTACAGTTTTTCTGTATCCAAACATTTCCTCATCACTATCCCCTCCCCCGTGCTCCTACCAAAAAATGAAATAAAGCTCTCTCTCTCTCTCTCTCTCTCTCTCTCTCTCTCTCTCTCTCTCTCTCTCTCTCTCTCTCTCTCTCTCTCCCTCTCCCCAATGGTTAAAAACATTTTATGAGGCTTGGCTTACTTGCAAGTAATTGGTACATTTTATGATCTTATATGACATTGCTCCAAAAGTAATTGGTAAAACATTTTAATGAACTACATGGGACATGCTTCCTACTTCATTCACTTGACAGACGTAAATGCGACTACACGTGAGGGGTGTGTTAATAGTTGTCCAACATTATTTGTGTATGGAATGCAATCACTTAGCTAATTGGCTGTGAGTTAGATATAAGGTTTCATATGGACTTACCACAATAAATACGCTTATTGGGAACTTCGTGATTACCGAATGCTATTCAGATTAGATTATTTACTTACAAAAATTGATGAATGATACTTGATAGTAACTGTAAATATTCACTTAAATTTTTTTAATCTTATTTGATAAAAAATAAAAATAAAACATTGTTTTAACCTATTTATAGCTGTTTTGCTAATTTAGAACCGTAAAAAATCATTACTATAGGATTATGAAGGACATTCTAGTCATTCAATTTAAGCTATTCTATAGATTAGGTGATCAAATATTTTGAACTTTCATCAAATTTCATCAAAAGTTGCAACACTTTTTCTTTTTTTGAAAAGATTTATTGTACATTTCCACTTTCTCTAGTCTTGCCATTTGTTCTCCTATCAATATATATTGTGTATAATAAACATAGGTAATTGATTTACAAACTCCCATTTTTTTTATAATTGCATTTCCTTTTTGTCATCTTGTGATGTGAATTTACAATATTACCCTTCCAAATGTAAGAAAATTCACTCACGAAAGGCTAATCACATAAATTTATATATAAGAAGACAAAAAAAGAGCCGTTATAGAAAAAGAGTGTAATGCCCCAAAAATTGGGTACGTTAATAAATAATTTCATTTATTTATTCTAAAAATAAAAACTTTATTAAATCTCAAATTCCGAATTTCTCCAACAATAAACTGAAAAGTAGCAAATTTATTACAACCGAAATAAATTAATCTCAAATCATTGTCTGAAAATACTTAGACACTATTTAAAATTTAACTGAAAGGAAAATCAGAGCCATCTAACTAACTGACTACTGGTATAGTCATGGCTCCCCTACTCCGTATCCGTCTTGCTACTCCATCGCTTCGAAATCAGCAGCCGGCTCCTTATCTCCTTCTGTATCTGGCGTTGGGGACACCAGGGACACAAAAAGGTAGCATCGTGAGTGGTAAAATTACACACAGTAGAACACCCAATACTATCCCTTTACAAAAGTTTACTCATGCGACAAGAAATAACACCAACAATTTAAATGCGAGAAATATCAGATTTAAACAACACATTTCCAGTTTAATGGGCAGCTCAAAAAAAAAAAAAAAACTCATCACGGTGGATTCATTCTCAAGTCCAGGGGTTCACAACCCTCAATCATTTGTTCCATATCATCTCACAATTCTCAATTCTTTTTTTTTCAATCCAAACTACAATCTACCCGGTATCGATCCCCACAGCAAATAGACAATCTATTAGGCTCCCGTTCACCATGCCTAACTCTCCAGGCCCATGACACGGCTATATGATCTCTGGGAATATTTGCGCATGGCCCAAGACCGACACCGGATAACTCGTCCCAACCCACGATTCGAACTTGATATTCAACACATTAAAATCTATGGTTCGCAGATTACATGAGTCCAATGGTCACATAAGTCCATCAATATAACGAATTTAAAAAAAAAAAAAAAAAACAAATGTCAACATATTCGCCATAAATCTACCTATCAATATCAGTTTATTAAAAATAGTAAATTAACTTCATAAATCACGAAATTTGACAGGGTAGTAGATAATCGAAATTGGAACGAACTTTATGTTTCATCCGACGTCTAGTTTTAACGATAAATGAGGTAAAAATGGATTTTACTGCTGGACAGTAAATCTGTCCCGAAACTACACTGAACAGATAACTTTGAGTAAATTCTACGTAACTCGGATCGAGACGAGTTCTATATGGACTCCACTTAATTTTTCGAGGTCTACAATATTACTGTTTTAAGTTTTCTCTTAATCTGGACGTAAATACTCGAACAACTGCAGTACAGGAACTGCGCGTAGTAAAATAGTTTATGTCACTACGGTTCAGTTAAGACTTACAAAACCTTGACGGTTGGAAACACAACCATGACTACCGATTTCACATCACATGCGTATCACCACTGTATTTAGATATACACGAATATAGGTAAACACAAAAGCAGCATAACTTAAGTAAAAAGTAAGTTTTAAATATCCTACCTTTCATCCGAAATTAATAGCACGTATGCTACGAACGTAAGATAATTTAAGGTTGTGGAATGGTTGAGTTCCTGGAATGTGATTCTGTGAAAAGAGAGATATTATTTGCGTGAAAATATAAAGATTAAATGATGAGCAGAAAGAAGAGATTTTTACCGCACGAGAGGAGACAAACCAAGAACGATAATTTGTCAAGAGCCTTATGCCTTTACTGGATTAAAATGGGGGTGGACTATTGAATATGAAAAGGGAAAGAACTCACTGCCGTGGGTTTAGATATAGGAGGAAAAGGAAGATTAAGAAAAGGAAAAGGTATTGGTCAATGAATAAGAATAGAAAAGAAAGATTAGTTGGAAGAGTTACTATATGGAAATGGGAACAACTAGTCAACAATATATCTTAATGTAATTTGGAAATGTGGAAGATTTTTACCATGGGAAAATTCCGTGGATTATTTTGGATGGAACATGGAATTGTGCTACCAAATTGTAATCAATTAAATCAGTGGAATACGGAAAGATACTTTCCTAACGTGTTTATTTTTTTTTGAAATTTGATTTCCAATTCTAGTCTAGGAATTAGGCATATATGGAAAACTAGTTAGGGAATTAATTTACATGGAAACTATGGAAAGTATACACACACACACATATATATATATATATATATATGTATATATAAATAATTGATATAAATTATATACACAACACGTAAAATAAATAAAAATCAGGATTATTACAAAGAGAGTGTGAAAATCACTTCCATAAATATAAGAAGCCGTTATATGAACATCATATTGTAGGAGACTTTGAATTCGGTCAAGCTATAGCCAAAGTAATCAAATTTCCCTTTCGGTTCTTGCTAGGTTTTTCCCCATTCTTAGTCAAAATATTCTGGGAAGATTAACTCCAAGAAATGGTCAGACAATTTTCTGGAAGTAACTTCGATAATTGACGGAAGCTATTGATTCTTCCCTTTGGATCCGTGGTGGCATATGATTGTTGCTAGTTTGAGTGCCAATATAGTAGGAATGCTTGTTCGCGTTGTGTTGCGTAATGACTCTAGTCCTTTTAATCTTTGTAACCATTTTGAAGGATTAATAAATTTCTCTTTGGTGTTCAAAATAAATAGAATTTACTCATGTATCAACTCGGTCTACTTGGACTTTATGCAATTTTGAAATTTAATTTGTTGAGAATATAAATAATAAAATTGTCACTCTCTCTAATAACTTAAACTTTTAGATGAGTTTGTGTTGGTTGTGGCCCTTTCCCAATGTACCCTTTGCCAAGTTTTAATAAAATTTTATTATCGATCAAAAAAAGAGAGTTGGTGGTTAACAATCTAATATGGTATTAGAGCATGCGATAGATCTTGTGATTGAACCTGATCACGGCCCACCTAATGATTAAAATTACATGTGTTTAGCCTGCTTATGGAGGAAAGTCTAGCTACACGTGAGAGGGCGTGTTGAGAATATAAATAATAAAATTGTCCCTCTCTCTAGCAACTTTTAGATGAGTTAGTGGTTAACAATCTAATAAGGAATTGAAAAATTGAACGACAAACATTATTATTTTCCAAATCTTGTTGCAATGAATAAATGGTTGCACATAGTCCTTTAATCTTGAAAGAATACCGGGAAGGAAAATGCTTCGAAGTTTCAAATTACTTTTTGGTTCTGCATGCATTTTTGCACCATGACCACGTTAAGCTTAATTTTCCATGGAACAAATGAAGAATTATATACCATTTCATTATGACAAAGAAAGAAAATTTTAGTTTCGGCAGAAAGTTGTTCTTCTGAGAAAATACCCAGGAAAATGTTCCGCCGAAAGACAAAAGGGGTTGATTTTGTTTTACCATGAACAATGCCATGATTACCAATGGTTGATACAATGTGCTCCACTGCTTGATAATGTGACACATTCTTCCGAAAAATTGAAACATTACATGATTTCCAAAATGCGGTCACCAAAACATTACAAATTAAAATAAGGAAACGCGTTGTGACAAAGTTAAAAAAGATAACCATTGATTTTGAAAAACTAAAATCTTAAAAAAGAGATCTGGCGATCTAGCTTCCATCCCCGTCCCTGTGCGGCCCTCGCCGGCGGTCGTTGCCGGCAGGCCCTTTCCCCTTGTTGCATCTCTCTTCCTCATCCACGGCTGCTTTCCCCACCATCGTTTTCCCCTTCTTCTCCCCCCTTTTGCTATACCTCCACATCTAAAACCCTCGTCTTTTAATCCCTCCATCTCCACCCAAATCATCCCTCTTTCCCCTGCTCTTTCCCTTCCCCAATCACTCCCTGCTTTTCTTATCCCCATTTCGCAAATCTGATCCTCTTCCTGTTGCCGTTTCGATCCGCATTTTTTCCTCCTCCTTTGGTGTTTCTGCTGGATTTGGTGGTCTCTAATGCCTCAGGCCCGTTACCGCTGCCTCGCTTTCTGCTCGCCGTGTCTCTCTCTGCTCCTTTTTTGAGGTATCTTCTCTGTCCCCCATTTCTATTGTGGCTCGGGAAAGCCATTGTTGTCTCTTTTCACTCGTTTCTGGCTGGTTTGCGATATGTCGCGGTTGCTTGTGGTATTCCTTTTGGCTTTATGCGATGAATTATGATTTGGTTAGCTTTTATGGATGATAATCGTGTTGATGGGTATAGAGGAGCAATGGAGAATGTTTTTACAGTCTTTGTTGATAATTTGCCGAAAGAAATGGATAAGATTTGGTTGCATCAATTATTTAGAGCTTTTGGTCAGGTGGTTGGTATCTATATTCCTATGAAGAGAAGTGCGAATTTCAACACAAAATTTGGTTTTGTTCGATTTTTAAAAAGAGAAGAGGCGATGAATGCAGTGCATGAGTTGAATGGGATTGTTATCAAGGATTTCAAGCTTCAGGTCAATATTGCAAAATATGTTGGAAACTCTAAAAACATTGCTCGTAAAAGCCATGGTTTTTCTTCTAAAATGTCTACTTTGGAGGATGCTAAGGTCTTAGGCAAAAATGATAGGACTTACGAATACAAGAAGGTTTTAGGTGTGGGTCCATCATTTGCTGATATTGTTGCTTGGAGAAATCAAAATCAATCAGATTCTATTATTGTTCGTGGTTGCGATGAAGGTTTTGATTGGTTGAAAAGGAGCGATGTTGGAAGACTTCCTTCAGTGAGGAACTTGGATTCCTTGAGTGAAGCTTTTGTCGCCGATGGCGTTACTAATATTCAACTGAGAGACATGGGAGGGAATTTGGTTCTCTTGATTTTTGCGTCCCCGGAGGACATGGTTTCGATGTTAAAAGTGGCAGGCATGTGCTGGTTAAATAATTGGTTTTCGGAAGTTAGACAATGGAGTCCTAATCTGAAGATGGAGGAAAAAAAGAGTTGTATGGCGATGAATCCCTTTGGAATGTAAAGGCAACATCTATCCAATAAGAGTGGTTGAGGAGCAAGTAGTCATCAATCAGTTCATGAAGGCAAATTGTGTTTGCAAAGAGTGTGGTCTTCAGAGATCTAAAGAAGAGGATTATGATAATGATCTTGAGAAGAGTGAGGATGATAATGTTGAGGATGTTTTAAGAGCCATTGATGTGGTGGCAGACAAAGGAGTTTCTAACTCTTTTGTTGGAGAGTCTTGCTTTGGGAATGGTGACTTGGTGAAAGCCCAGGAAAATGAAGTTGTGATAGAAGGAATCTGTGACCCGAAGGGAGAGCACGATGTGCAAGTTGAAGATGACGATCAGAAGGAGGATGAACCTAAGATGTTTGTCAAGGCTGGAGCTAACTGCAAGGAGGATCTGTTTGGTAGCAGAATTGACGATTCTTTTTCAAACTGTGACTCTCTGGTGGGAGATTCAAGAGAGGACATTGACTCTTTCGAGGATTCTACAGCCGAGAGGCATCTGAATTTGATTGGGAACAATACTGTTAGTAACCAATTGGTGGACACCACGATGGGGGATGGTGACGGAGATTGTGATGGTTTTATTGACCCATCTACTTCTTGTGTTGGGGAAAGTAACTTGGCCTTTGATGATCACGTTTTTTAACCTGAGGATCCTTTTCCAATATTGGGGGGCAACACTGTGGTTCATGGTCCAGTCACGGATGTAGTGAAAGATGCTGAGGGTATCCATTTAGTTGTGGATCTCAATCCTACTGATGTTGTGGAAGATATTGAGAAAGGAAATTGGAAGCAGAAAAAGATTGAAAATCAGTTGGGTTTCCCAAAAATCTAAGAAAAAGGGTCGTTGAAAACCGAAAAAATGCATAGTGTTTAGATCCGCTATTGCTGCTGCTGCTTTATCTGTTTTGTCTGATGGCATCAACAGGATTCATCTTAATGCGGCTCAAGTTGCTCGGTCTATTAGCAAGATCTTGGATGAAGATTATGTGGGGGACGATGAGGAGATCATTAGCAGTTTTTCTGTTATAAGCTAATTCTGTCGCTAGTGGTGTTTGCTTTGGGCGTTTTGGTTATTTTTTCTTTGGGGCGTTGGTTTAGGGAGTTGGGAGTTTTGGGTTTTTTCTTTTGGGGTGTGTTCTTTTATTGGGGGTTTTGGTTGGCTCCTTGCCAGCGCTAGGTTGTCTTTCCCTTTTGGTTCCTTGTGACATGTATCTTTTGGTATGAGGGGAGTATTCTTTGTGGGTCTGCCCCTTCTCCGTCTTGATGCCTTGTTGCTTGGATCCGTTTAATCTTTGTAATTCGTTTTCAAAGATTATTAAATTTTTTGCTCTTCAAAAACAAATATCAATGCTTAATTGGGTGGCTTTGTTCCATCAAGTGTCCAACTTGGATTCCCCTGTAGGAAAACCAGTGCTAAAAAACAACAGTAATGAAATAAATAATTTCTGACAACAATAACAAGAAATAACAGCAACCGTAATGAATTAAAAAATAGCAAACCTCGGCTTGTTTTTGACAGGTTTTTTTTTTTTTTTTCAAAAGCAAAAGGATTTTATTAATCTTTGAAAAGAGAACAAAGATTAACGGGAACAATGGCACACAGACAAAAAGCCACTCAAGACCCAGAAACATAGAAGGCAACACGCCAACCAAAGAAAAATAAAAGCAACCAAAAACTGAAACAGCCAAGCGTCGAAGAGCCACAAACCGCAAGAGAACACAACCAAAATCCGACCGAAGCAAAACCTAAGATTCGGCTAAAAGAAACAAAAAAGACCACAAGCCCAAGCCTCAAAAACAAGAAACAAACACCCACGACTCTGAGCAGAAAAAAAAATCCTAAACACTGAGCTGAAACAAGAAACAACCCCAAACAAAAGGCCGAGCCACGGAAGCACTGATGAGCCCCTAAGATTGTATTTATTTGGGCTCATCTACCTCATTTTGATCACACACACGCACGTTTTAGCGCTCGATATATTTGATATTGCGCAAGGTGTGCTTTTTGTAGTTTCAGGTGGAAATCACGGAAAATGGCGCATTTGGGGCACAACGGGATGTGTCCCGAGGATCCAAGAGCCCCATGGCATCCCACCACCGAGCCTCTAGTGCCATTGCACGAAGATTTGGCTAAGGCTCGGGAGGTTCGGAGGTCACAAGATCAAGCCGGGAGGCAAGAGAGTGGCCAAAACATGAAGGATCAAGCAAAAAGTTCAAAGGGTATCGATACCCCACAAGATTGGTATCGATACCAATGTGCCCCAGTTTGTGCCAAA
>JAXBDA010004560.1:0-28338 GCA_036023075.1 Gaultheria prostrata | reverse complement strand
GAGGATGCCAAAAATCCAAAGGGAAAGATGGCGAGATGCCACCAAAAATCCAATTCAAATTACAAACAAAATCAAAATAAAAAACAAAACGAAAACAAAAGATATGGCTTAGTTTGCATGTCTTACCATTGCACTTACGCAACTAATTGCGGATCCAGAAAATCGACAGAGAGTTGGGGGCAACTTTTAATGTTAACCTTGGAAAAAAATTCCAGGGGTAGAGCACAACCAATTAATACCAAACTTTTTATATTGCAAATTTGTTACAAAAAAAGCTCCGAACGAGATTTTTGAATGAGTACAAAAGTTACAATTAATATTCTACACAATAAGTAATTTTTGAAGATTATTAGGAAATTTAAACAATTTAGGATGAATACTAGTCTAATTTTATAAGGAGATAATTGAAAAGAAGTGGAAAGCAAGGGGTAATAGTGTAAATGTCAAAAAATATAGGGGGGCACGGGACCTCTTGATCCCTTGCTAGATCCGCCCCGCACGTAAAGTTTTCTACCTAGGATGTTCGTCACTTGGTTTGCTATCAGTCAATTTCTATGGAAAAGCTCGCTGCTAGTTGAACCATTGTTCCAACTGTTTATCTATGATTTGCATGTGTAGCTAAGACATGGTTTCGCCTTATCAATGTTTGTCGGTATGTCCTTTAGTTTATCGCCGCATTAACCATCAATTTTTTGTGTGTGTCGGTACTTTCTTTTGAACTTTACCATAAGGACCAAGCTAATTTTCGTGTTTTCGGACCTAATTTTGACGATCCAAACCGCTCAATATTTTTAAACGTGTTTTTAAGGGGTCCCGCGAGAAATCATAAAAACAAGTTTTAAAAATATTGAGCGGTTTGGATCATCAAAATTTGATCCGGAAATGGGGGTCCTTATGGTAAGTTTAATAAGTGGCTCTTATTGGAAGCTCCTTGTGTATATATATATATATATATATATATATCCATTCTTCCTAACCAATTAAGTTAATCACCAAATCTTTTGTGTCATGTTCTGGTAGTGTTGGATTTGTGTTGTCCTAAAGTTCTACTTTTAACTAGTAAATTTTTGTTTTTTTTATTTTGATAGTTCACCAAATTAATGTCTAATGTATAAAATTACTCATAAAAATATTTATTTTTACCAAATTTTTCGTGTTATGTACTGGTTCGTGTTGTTATATCATGTCAAAAATACCTACTTTTAACTAAATTTTTATTTTTTTACATGATAGTTCATCAAAACTAATGTCTAATGTATAAAATTACTCATAAAAATATTTATTTTTAGCTCAATTATGTAGTTTTATTTTATTTTTCGTATCAGACATGCCCACCCCTACTTAGGACATTGCTTCCAAACCAAAAAAAACAAAAAATCCGAATTCAAATTACAAATGAAATCAAAATAAAAAACAAAAACGAAAACAAAAGACATGGCTTAGTTTGCATGTCATACCCATGCACGTACGCAACTAGTTGTGGATCCAAACAATCGACAGAGAGTTACGGTCAACTTTTAATCCTAACCTCGGAAAAAATTCCCAGGGATAGAGCACAACCAATTAATACCAAACTTAAATATTTTTCACCGAGCATAAAAAATTCTACTGCAATTTTTTTTACAAAAAAGGTGTTTTGAACGCACGAGTACAAAAGTTACCATATTCGACACAATGAGTAATTTTTTACACAATGGAAAGCAAGGGGTAATTATAGTGTAACTGTCAAAACATTCAGGCACAGTACCTGTACCCCTTGATCCCTTGCTAGATCCACCCCGCAAGCAAAGTTCTCTACCTAGGATGTTCGTCACTTGGTTTGCTATTGGTCAGTTTCTTTGGAAAAGCTCGCTGCTAGTTGAACCACTGTTTCAACTGTTTATCTATTAAAAGGTGTTTTGAATGCCGGTATGTCTTTTAGTTTATCGCCACGTTTACCATCAATTTTTTTCGTGTGTCGGTGCTCTCTTTTGTGTTTTATATATATCCTTGTTATTCTTGTTCTAATAGCTGTACAGAGTTTTTTTTTTTTGTTATTAATACACTTTTTGCTACTTTCGCAAAAAAAGAAAAAAAGAAAAAAGACATGGCTTCTCTCGAGCCTACTATTTAAGAATTAAGATGTGAATTCTCTCCGGTCTACATACATAGTGGACTTCACAGTGCATTTGAGTTTGTCAATTTTTACTTTATAGCCATTATCACCATTCAATTTGTTCATATTGTAGGCCTTTGTTAGAATACAGTTTCTTCATTAGAAAGTAGATCGATTAATTATATACAATTGATGGTCATTTTTAATACTCCAAGTAAAATTCATTCATTTTAAGAAATAAAATATAGTTTAAACTCATGAGGAAAATTTACCAAAGTTATCGATTTTTTTTTAATCATTTAAACATTACAGGCTACTAAATTAATCAATCGAGTGAACCCATATGGTGGGCCTCACGTGCCCAGACTCCACCAAGTTAGTTCATAGAATATGAAGCAATATGATACGTACCTTGTTGGAACATTTTGAAAATGATGAATGAAAGGGAAAATCACTATTCAAAATCATGAGATGAGTGCGGTGAAAATTCAAGGTGGTGCTCCGAAATAATTTTCTAAGTGGTAAGTCAAAGGAAAGTTAGTTTTAAACCTAAGACAAAAAGTAACTAGGTCTAGGGTCAGTGGCGCTGGAGCTAGGATTAACAGCTCCTTTGGATTGTAAGATTTTGAGAGAAAAGAAAGGAGAAGAAAGGGGAGTGAACTCTCTCCCTTGTTTGGATGACCAAAGTGCTGAGAGAGGAAGAGAAATGGTGAGATTTCAGATCTCCCTTACCTCCCACCCCCTTTCGTTTCTCGACATTTTTTGTGAGATTCTGTGAGAAACGGAGCGGCGGCGGCTCGTGTGGTCCACCCCATCGTCGTACTTGCACCATTGTCTTCATCTCATTGAGGCGAAGCCGGATCTGTGATCTCTCACCATCCAAAGACAGCGTAAGATATCCGGGGGCGGAGTTATAACAGAAAAAATTTCAACCTAAAAATAAAAGTACTATTATCCTTGCATTCCATAGTACTTAAACAAAGAGCGAAAATACATTTTCAAGATTGATCATCCATCAAAATAGAACAAAACAATCTATCAAAGTGCAATCCGACGTTAGGAAGTTAAGGTGAGCTGGATCTCTTGACCAACCTCCACCACTGGCATCGGTATAGTCTATAGATAAGGTCTTGGGTGAAGGTTAATTGGGTGCCTCATCGCTCACTCTGTTGGTGAGTTAGACTGTGTTGAGTGTTGTGAGACAGATTATCTAGAGTTTTTTTTGGGTTTTTCTGATCTTGAGGAATCGAGTGTGGAGTGCGGAGATTATCTGGAGTGTTAGCCCTAAATCAATCACATACACAATAAAGAAATACGTAAACAGTAAAGAACAAAACATCAAGATTTTACGTGGTTCCCCAAAATCCGGATACGTCTGTGGGAGCGAGAGTGAGTCTATTATTTGATAGATTCTGCTAGGGTTTTTACAATAGTAAGTATTTATAACGTCTACTCCTATTCCAATCCTAATTACCCCGTACCATAGGCGGAGGGCTTCGCCCCCCACAACCCCCAAACCTTTGCCCAGCCCAATCAATTGAATCCATGTTGGCTCGTATTTGACCTTCATTAGAACTTTCTCGGTACCTCTCCATATGATGCACAGGTATCAAAGCTTCGTGTGGGGGTTTTCATGTCGAGCAAGGGTATGGAGCTGTTTGGGGCAGCTTATGGTTTTTGGGGCTTTCAGAACAAGATAATTAATGTAAATGAAGAGTCTTGAGATTTCTGAGTTAAACTCCAAGGTAGGGCTTCAAACTCTACTAAGATTGATTCTGATTGCAGTTTGAAGGGGTTTTTTTTTGTTATTTCATTTTCAGTTGGTGTTTTTTTTGAAAAGCAAAAGAGAATATTATTAATCTTTGGAACATATTACAAAGATTAAAGGGAACCAAGGAAAACGACATCACAACGTGTGGAGACATCCCAACTACGTTGACACCAAACCACACGACAATCATATGCCTCTGAGGACCCAAAAACAGAGTTGACAAGGAGTCAACAAAAAGAGCAAAGAAGGAGTAGTAGAGAAACGTACACAATAGCTGAAGGTGTTGTTATGTTACTAGTTTTGTTTCTTCAGGGATATTGTATTAGGGAGGGGGTCTATTGTGTTTCTCTACATTTTCAGTTGGTGTTGGGAGAGCTTTGGGTGTGATCGTGTTCCTGATCACTTTCAGTTGGTGTTGGTTAGCTTCGCGTCTATTTCACTGGTTAAATCTCTGGTGAAATGTAAGGGAAGCTTAAAGACCACTTTCTATTTTCAATCATCATCTCTCTCTCTTTGATGGAAAGTCTCCCAACCACATTGTTTGTAGATAATCTCCCTTTATCCATCAGAAAGATTTGGGTCCATAATTTATTTGTGAAATTTGGTAAAATCAAGGAGGTTTTTATAACCCAACAAGAAAAGCAAAATCACAAATCAGCAGTTTGGATTTGTGAGATTCAGAAATAGAGGAGATGCAGCTACAGTAATTGTCAATACTAAGGGTCACTGGTTCTAGGATAAAAAAGTCATGGTTCATTTTGCAAAATTTGGGGTTAAAATAAACTGTAATCACAGCTCTTCTTTTCATCCCAATAAAGGAAATCGACTGGGATACAGAGTCAAGAATCCCAAGCCTGCATTGGTCTCATAACCCCAGGGTAATCCAGTTATTTCAAATACAGTCCAAATCTTCAGGGGAGCAGGTTCGACAACCATTCAGCACAACACCAGAAATCTCCTTATTCAGCCAACTGTAAATGGTTGGTTATGTAGAAGTGCCATTGGGAAAATTAGTAAGCTAGTAGCACCAAATGATTTGGAAAAGAACCAGTTTCTTAGCCCAAAAGAGGAGTTGGCAGAGAGAAACACAAAAGTAAGTGGGTTTGTTTCACATCAGCATATTTGTTCAACAAGGACCACTAATGCTTCCAAATGATGTGAGTCAGGGTTTTAAATTGTGGTATTGGGAAATGCAACGGCATCACTTGATACCAGCCGATTATCATTTTTGGTAAATTACAGTATCGGAGGTCCAAAATATTTTACGTAAGAGCCTTTATTTAAAACCCTGATGTGAGTTCAAACCCCCTGCTTGGAAAAAACAGACCCATGATGTACTCCATTAGTCCCATGAAAAACACAGACCCATGATGTACTACATGTTTTTCACAATAGTATTTTGTTTCAATACCACGCGGTGTTTTCCTTCAAACATTCAAACTACCTAGATTGACAAAATTGAGCAAGTTTAATGAACAAATCGTCAACATGTAAGTTTAAAAGCCAAAGTGAGAATCGAGACTATCGAGTAGTAAATTGTAACTTTCACTCATAATCCAGTTCCTGCAGTTCATTTGTAAAAGAGGATTGTCTTGTTTCAGGAGAGGAAAAATGATCAAAATGTGGGAAGTGGAAGATGGAGCTACAACTTAGACCAAAGGCAATTCTCCTGTTTGTTCAAATTCCATGTCCTTGGGTGTTAATGGAGCAACACAAATGATGAAACAGAGAGATTTAATCAAACAGAACTGTGTTGGAGAACTGAATTCCCAGTTTACACTCCACGGCCAGGCATTAGACATTGGAGTATTATTTTCTTGGCATTATAATACATCCTCTATTTTCTACAAATTAAAAATTTCTTTTTCTTATCAGCAAAATGCCATATACTATTAACTATGGAAAAATAAGGTTACAACTAGATAATATAGGCCATGGTACAATAACATCCCTGCCCAGGAAGCACATACCAAATAAATTTAGTACATACAACTTTGGCCAATCATTTGGAATTAATACAACTCCACACACTAGGTTGTACCATTGAACCTATATATTAGGATCTTCAGTCAACTAGGTGGAGTTTCATTTGCGGTAGTTTTCAATGTCATAGACTTTAGCCACATTCCACTCGATGATTTATTGACTAGCTCTCTATTTAACCCTTTGGTTAACGGATTTGTTATATTGTCTTTTGACTTGACATATCAATTGTGACAATCCCACTCAAGAGCTTTTGCTATGAAGGCACGTCCACATCCGTGAGGCATTCCCACATTTGTACTATAATAGGTAAGTGATAGTCTACCATGCCACAAATTGGAGGACTATTTAAATACCCCTATAGAAGAAATAACCGTCATTACATTGAACTAGATTGCCCTTCATTTAAGTGCCCCTTTCATCTTATTAGCAGAAGGGATAACTGTCCTTACATTTAGCTTAAACAGCCCTTCAGTTAGATATTGGTTACTATATATATATATTCATGAAATGATACCCGATTATCATAATTTATTGTAAATATTCTCGACGAGATCTAAAAAGATGAACAACCTACAAATGGACGGAAGTGAACCGTATAATCTTCCTTCATAGTTGTCTGCTTAGGATTGGATGATGTTCGGCCCCTCGGCCCGTAGCTCCTCTTTAAAGTAATATCATTTTCTTCTTAAAAAAAAAAAAATCGGAATAGGAACCAGAGAGAATCCAAATCCCCTATAAAAACAGACAGGTGCAGAGGAACGTGTGGCCACTGAGGAAATTTCAACTGCAACAAACGAATTTGTCATCCGCCTCAAGTTGCCACGTGCCAATGCAACCCCGTGATGTATAAAGCCAAGTTCCCCAACATTTTGTGTCACGGGGCCTTTCACATATGGAACTTTGTGTCCTCTGGAGTCAAGTCTTCAACTACCACTTGTATATATAACCACATTTTTCCTTTCAACGGTCGGGTCAGTCGGGAGTCTCTGGAACAACTTACGCGTATTTCGATTAATTCTCTTCTCCTTCTGATTAAAGACAGGTCATCCATCCTGGGATTCAGGGATTCACAAGAAATAATTTTCTTATGTCCAAACTCCCAATAATCAAATCATTATCAATTATGTAGGGAACAAACCCACAAACCAACCAGTCTAACCCTTGCGGCTGTATATATAACAAACACCTCCACTTCAGAAGTTCAATTTGTTTTTTATCTATCGGCAGAAGGAAATTTTATTATTAAAAAGATAAAAATAAAATCATTACAATAGGAAAAGAAATACATAGAGACAGCTTCGAAGAGACCAATACTCTCCTAGTGCTGCAACTCGCAAAAACTTGATCGACCTACCCGTCACCTCTCAATTTTTTTTTTATAAAAATAGAACACAAAATAAATAAATAAACAAGTGTTGACAAGATTTCAACAAAAACAAAAAAGTGGATGAACATTCACCCCTTTAAAAGTCGGTGAACATTACGGAAAAAAATTTGTTCACCCTTCTTATCACAGAGGGTGAACAAAACCCTCACCCTAATTAGTTGAAATGATGTTGGGTCCACAAAATCAATGCACTTTTTGTAAGCATGACATCCACACTATTTTTGGTGGATCCTACACTATTTCACCCAATGATAGTGAGGGTTTTGTTCGCCCTCTTTTGGTGAGGGTGAACAAAACTCTCACCCTGATTGGTTGAAATGGTGTGAGGTCTACAGAATCAATACATTTGTTGTAAGCATGACATCACTAGGTGAAAAAAATTTGTTCATCCTAAGCAAAAGAGGGTGAACAAACTCCTCACCCTGATAAATTGAAATAGTATGGGGTCAGAGCCGGATTTGGACATACGCCAATGATGTAGCCGCATCTGGCCCCAAAATTTTGACTAATTTTATGGGTCCCTAGATATTTTAGACCTTTATATATAAGTATACATCTAAACTTGATTATGAGAGCTTAATTACTACTTTTGCTGCGAAAAATGTGAGAAGGATAATATTTAAGTAATATATTTCGGATTAACGTCTATAATGATTACCAATTTTTATGTTATTATTATTTTTAGTTCTTGCAAAAAAAATTTTTGTATTATACAATGGGCCTCAAGAATAAAGTTTGCATCCACGAAATGGTGTGCAGACCATGGAATCAATACACTTCGGAACATTACCCACCACGTCTCATTCTTGTTTTGCAGACAAGTGCATCTCTTAGGTTATCCCCAAAATTAAAATGTTGCTAAAATTAGTAATGTGTGGCCGAAAAAGTGCTCATAATGGAATAATAAAATATGTACTCAAATTTTGCCATTTGCATACTTAAAATTACCAAACTTTTCATAATAATCAAATTTAATGGACTCCACATCTTCTCAATTGAGTACACTCGCCATTAGACAAAAACTTTCTTTCTCTTTTCTCTCTCCCCTTTTCAACAATGTTTTCAAAAAATTATCATTTTTTTCAAAAACTACTATTTTGAAAATTGTTTTATTTTGAAAAACAGTTTTTTTCGAGAACTTCTTTTTTCTGCAAAATTGTTTTTTTTCCTTTCTGAAAACTGTTTAAATATTTTTTGAAAAGATAAACAGTTTTGACTAGTACTAGAAGCAAGCAACTCCTCAAGGAGGGAGGCTTTGTAGCTAGCTATCCAGAAGATCCCCTTACTCTATATGGGTGCTAGCGCTTTACTAATGTCTGGCGTTGGTTTTGAGGTTCCTTCAACACTTCCAATTCTACTCCTTATTCTTGAATTTGAATCATTTTCCTCTTTCTCGCCATTCTTTTCTTTAAGAACAACGCTCCTATCAAAGCTACAGGCTGGAAAAAAAGAGGTGCTTGCTTTATGAAACTTCCATCTTCGATCGGAATACTCATTTTTGTATAGTTTGAAAATGTAACACTCAATTTTGATTATACCACTATGGATACCTCTACATTGTTAACTTTAGTCATCCTTCAAATAGATAATCAAAAAATAATGTGGCAGCTTTTGGTTATTGATCAATTTCGAGTATACCATTGGTGATACCTTAGAACATGATATTGTAACTGACTATGCAAAAAATCAACGCAATTGGATATCGTTAATTGCTTGTTTAAATCACACGATCTTCAGTTCCGATTCTTGTCAAACTTCTAAACTGAAAATTGGGTTATTTTTATCGAGCACTTAGTGATATCTAATTGAACTGATTTTTTGCAGGAAGAGTTAGCATATCACGTTCCGAGAAATGAACTGTTCGGATCATTAAAATGGGATGTGGAACATGGCGGGTAATTTCACCCACTTTTACAGATGGGTGAATAAATCAACTCCCAAATCACTTATTTTCTTTAATAGATCCACATTTGGATATGGAATATACTATATCAACCCTCATTTGCAAGTACGTACGTGTCATAGCATATGGAAAGCTGTAAGGAACATCCATGTTAAAAGGATTTTTCTTAAACTTTGTTCTTTGACCTCTTAATCCGGATTGACGAGCGATTTTTAGAGCCAAGCCGAGCGGGTACCACGTGGTACCCACACGCGCACATCCAGCCGTCCATTTCGGTTTTAGATAGTCCAGATTTGGAGAGAGAAACAAGAGAGTGAGGGTTTCGATCTGGGACGTCTAATACACTTTTGGACGACTCGGATGCAGCGTTTGGGTACTACATATATAGGCTCAGCTACGCAGTACCCATTCGGTGCCCAAAAAAATTCCGGATTGACATAGCTGTAGTTACCAGAAAACTAAGAATTTTAAGGAGTATTTGGTCTGAGTTTGACTCTCACTCATGTGCTATCAACTATGTTAGATTAGTCTATACCGAGTTACGTCCCAACTTTAAATATCGCTAATCAGAGGGAGAGGGATTCATATACAAGTGGTGTCGCTTGATTTCTCCGATAGAAATTAATTTAATAGTAGTATCGAATTTCACAGTTCAAACATGAAACATAAGGAGCGATGCCTTAAAGTCTCAGCCTTGACCACATGCCAATTCTTTGATGGTTTTTTTAAAGAGGAAAAAGTTTGTGGCTCGCATTCATTTTGAAAGGAATCCCAACTGTACCCTTTTCAATCGTGACCACCCATTGATTCCATGCTTTTTATTGTTCACTCTATATATAAGTCCTTCAACCCAAGCATTACATAAATTACAACCAACTCCAAAATTAAGCAAAAGGTTATATCAGAGATGGAAGCATATGCAAAAAAGCTTGTCATTGTGGCATTGCTCTTGGCCATAGCCATGGGCCATGAGCCAATGATGACTACTGGCCAGACCATGTGCGGCATGACCACCGACGGCCTCATGGCATGCAGGCCGTCTGTGGCTGGCGAAAACCCTGCACCCCCTTCGGCCACTTGTTGCATGGCTCTTTCCGGTGCCGACATGCCGTGCCTGTGCAAGTACAAGAAGTCCAAGATGTTGGCTTCATTTGGTATTGACCCAAACCTAGCCATGCAACTCCCTGCTAAATGCAACCTAGCCCAGGCATCCCCTTGTGCATGAAGTGCTCATTAATCACTTGTGGTGGGGTTTGTTTTGGCATTTGTGGTTAATTTGGGCATTTATGTGCGCCTTTTCTATTAATGTTTTTTGCTTGTGGTGGTCGTGGTTGGTTTGTGGTTGTTTATGGTTGTATTTTCATTTTTTTTTTTTTTTGGTTATATCGGACTATGGCCTTGTGTTTGATTTGCTACTAGAAATCCTAGCTCTTCTCGTTATGATATTTAAATCAATCCGGCTACGCGTATGTACACGCACATGTACGTACGCGCACGAACACATCTGGACCGTCCATTTCCGTAATCGACGGTGCGGATTTTAAAAAAAAAATTACATGTAAGAATCTTTTTAAAATCCAGACCATCGAAAACACGTACGAACAGTCGAAATGCACCATCCGTGCATATTGCGTACGCCTGGCGGGCATACGCATCGAATTTTTGTATTTAAATTGGTAAGACTTTCATATGGAGCTCCACATTTATATCATTAGCCCTGTTCGGTTAGGAGGTTTAGTTTTAGTTTAGTTTTTTTGACATCATTATTTTCCTCATTTCTCTCTCTATCTCTCTCCACTCATTACACCTTTTGACATCATCAAAACTAAACTAAACTACCAAACGAACACAGCCTTTGACTTGACAATTTTAGAGTAATTGTGAGCTTGAAACTGACTGACGCGTCAAACATGGTCCAGACTAGTAAACAAATGGTATTTGAAGGAAACTTATTAGGTGCTAATGGGGCACACTTCGTGGTGTGCCAACGTTTTATAACACCATACATTCATACAAGCTCACAATCTAACTGTATGAGCCCAATATGAGGCAGCTGCCTACGTCCAGGGCCGGCTTGTCCATTAAAAATAGCCAAACCAAATTAAACCGAGTCTTATGTTCCAAATCAATTGGGGTCGGGTACATGAATTATTTTCCTCCATTGAGCTCTGTCAAGTGCTGTTTCCTCAAATACTTTAGGCCCCAGATTTGATAAGATCCCAAATTTTATATTGGTATTATGTACAAAACAAAAAATATTTGTAGTAAGTTTTGAAATTAATGCAAGTCAATTAATTCAACAACATCCATTCTTCTCCTGGGCTAAGATGATGAGGGAAGAAGTCAATTTTTTTCCTTAGTCGACCAATAAAGATGCGGTAGTGTTGAAGATGATATCGTTTCTTGATTTCCAGATTGACCAAATTACTGAGAAAAAACAACAATCCCAGCATTTCCTTTCAAGGTTTTTGAACGGAGTGGAGAACCAAATCTGGGAGAGGTTTGACAGGTTATAAGGGCAAACCCAAGTTATGCGCCACCAATTAAGGATGGAAGACCATAAATTCCAAGCATATATAGGAGTAGTGCAGAAGGAGGTCTTGGGAAGATTCTCCATGCGTGAAGCAGAATGGACATAGATCTTGGGAAAAGGTAATTACATTGCATCTAGATAAAGTAGATCTTGAAGCAATTTTGTTTTGCAAAGCAAGCAAAGCAAAAATCTCGATTCTAGCAGGGAAAATATTTTTCCAAATGTTGAGAAGATTTTCATTTTCCGGAAACGATTGAGATTCCTCTTCGGAGTAGACGGACTTAACTGAGAATAATAGGTTAGAACTCCAGGACCAAGTGAGACAATCTTCTCTCGAGTTGTTGATGGTCACGGAAATTAAGAATAGCTTCAGAGATTCTAGAAGGCCTAATTCCCAATCTCGAAGATTTCTTCTAAATTGTAGATTCCAAACTCCCCTGGTTGAATAAAAAATCTCACTGACAAAGGAATTCTTCTGAGTTGACAAAGGAATTCTTTTGAGTTGAGATGAGAAAAAGTCTGTGAAAGGATGTATCAAGAGATTGGTCCCCAACCCAGATATGAGTTCAGAATTTGGTGGAATTTCCTGAATTGACTTTGATTCTGAAACCCTTTAAAATGATTTGTCCAATTGTAGAGTCAGGACATGGAATGTTGCAAATATCCTTCCAAACAATGGAGGTTCTTCTTTGATTCTGAAAAGTTGGCCACCAAGAATCATGGATGTTGTATTTGCCAGAGATAGACTTGACCCAGAGAACATCCTTATCCTTCTTAAATCTCCACCACCATTTAGCAAGAAGTGCAGAGTTATGTTCAAGAAATCTTTTGACACCAAGACCACTAAATTGTTTGCTTCTTGTGATTTGATCCCAATTAACCAAGTGAAGCTTCCTTTTTTCAGCAGAATCACCCCATAAAAAATTCCTTTGAATTTTCTCAATGGTCTTAGCCACAGAAATAGGAATCTTGAAGATAGACATGTAGTATACTGGGAGGTTACCGAGAGTAGATTTGATAAGGGCTAAACGACCATCAATAGATAATTGCCTTTTCTGCCATAGTGAGAGTTTCTTCTTGATCCTGTCCACAATGGGTTGCCATGTGGAAGCTTTCTTTGGATTGGCTCCAATGGGAAGGCCGAGGTACTTAATAGGGAAAGAAACTTGCTTGCATCCAAAGATTAGGGCCAGAAAGGGTGATGTCCGACTCAGGGATTTTGATGCCATAAATCAAACTTTTGTCAAAATTGATTTTGAATCCGGACATAACTTGAAAGAATCTAAGAATTCTTTTGATTTCTTTCAGCTCCTCTTGACTGTTGTTGCAAAGAATTAAAGTATCGTCAGCAAATTAGAGATGAGTGATGTTAGTACCATTGGAGCCAACTTGTATCCCATTGATTAGGCCCCTAGATTTAGCTCTTTCAAACATGAGGTTCATACCTTCCACAACAACTTTAAAAAGAAATGGGAATAAGGGGTCACCCTGTTTGAGACCTTTCCTTTGAGGTTAGAATCCCTCCGTGGGAGAGCCATTGATGAGGATAGAGAGATAAGTAGATGAGTTGCATGCCAAAATCCAAGAACACCATTTATCACCACAACCAAGATTCTTGAGCATATCAATGAGAAATAACCAATTAGCACTGTCAAATGCTTTTTCAAAATCAATTTTGATGATCAAACCTCTAGAATTACCAAGTTTCCAATGGTGAATTACCTCATTGGCATTGAGAACACCATCTAAAATCTGTTTGCCATTGATGAAGGTAGTTTATGCCTCACCAATGATGGAAGGTAGGACAAGTTTAAATCTGTTTGCCAAGACTTTGGAGAGGAGTTTGTAAATGCATCCAACCATGCCAATCGGTCTAAACTCAGAGAAATTGATGCCCCATCAACTTTAGGAGTTAAAGCAATAAAAGTTGAGTTGATACCTCCAGGAAGTTTGGCATTAGAGTGAAATTCAATAAAGAAATCCAAGACATCCTTCTTCATGAAGCTCCAAGCCTTTTTAACAAAGCAAAGTTAAAGCCATCTGGGCCAGGGGCTTTAGAGCTGTTACACTCCTTTGAGAGCTGCTTCTATCTCATTCAGATCAAAGGGTTTTTCAAGAGAATTAGCCTCTGATGAAGAGAGAATCCTGGGAAATGAGCCATTAAGAGTTGACCTTGATTTGTGACTTTCTTTGAAAATATTGAAGAAGTGATCTTTAGCAGCCTGCTTGATTAAAGAGGGAGATTCCACCAAGCTTCCATTGATTCTGATGGAACCGATAAGATTTCTCCTGAATATGTTATTAGCAGTTATCTGAAAGAACTTAGTGTTTTTGTCACCAAGCTTTAGCCATGAAATTCTAGATTTTCACTTCCACAAAGATTCCACCATCTTGGAATATTTCCAGAATTCAGCCCTTGTTTCTGTTTTAACACTTTTTCATTGTCAGTAAGTTGCCTCTGTTCACTCAATAGATCCAAATGATGCATTTGTTGTTCAATATTTGAGAGTTTGACATTGATATCCCCAAAATCATTCTTGTTCCAGTGCTTGATCTTTTCCTTGACTGCTTGGAGCTTTTTGACAAGTTTTTTGCCAACCCAATCATTGGGATCAGTTTCATTCCATGCTTCTTTGGCAAGAGGGAGACACTTAGGATTTGATAACCAAATGTTAAGAAATTTGAAGGGTTTGGAGCCTCAATCCCTCTGATCATCAGCAATAAGAATAGGACTATGGTCAGATATAGGGTCTGTGAAGACCCCATTGAGAGAATTTGAACTTGTCCAACCACTCCTGGCTCAAGAGAAATCTGTCCAATCTACTGTGAATATTTGAGTCTTGAAAGTTAGTCCATGTGTATCTCCTGCCCAAGAGGGGCAAATTTAAACTTTCGTTTCTCATTCTACAGTTATGAGAGTATTTATAATTTCTACAAATCTAAGCCGTCCATTTTTATTTCTAAGAATAGCTTAAGGTACAGGTAGGATTAATTTCCAATACATAGCAGAGATCACGTCCACGTTTTTTCTTCTTTAGACTGCCCCGCGTAACTCTATTTCTCTTCCAGAATCCCACAATCTCCTTCATGATTCTTTCCTTTTGTTTGAATTTTTAAAATCATTTGCACATTTTCTACCATTCCCTCTCTCTTTTTTACTCTATAATCTCTGGGTAAACATCGAATTTCAATTGTGTTCGAGTATTCCGTAGCGATTTGCCTTTCTCTACCTACTGTGGTCACACTTCGTGCCCGTGATAGGCTCTATATGTAGGAGTTTAGACGTTGTGAATATTTATTGTAATATGAACATTGGCGAGGTTTCTATTTTGCTAATTATAAATTTTAATTTATATAAAAGAGATAATGTACATTTTGCTGATTTTAAATTTTAAATTTATATAAGCCTCATTTTGAAAGTTATATTTTATAGGAGGTGGGGTAGGGTAGTTGGTTGAAGTTAGGATATGTCGTCGTGTACTACTTCACGCAGGGCGGGCAACTGCTAATCTGCTTTAATTATTAATTGTCATAGAGTTGGAATTGTTTGAGATGAGTTGAAATATTGCATGTGAATTCAGTATTAATTTGGGTGTGCTAATTGTTCGAGTGCGCGCCGATTATTCGGACATGCGCTAGTTATTCTTAATTCTCTGAAGAGAAAGTTGACATTATTTGTGAGTATTCCAACTGGGATACTCGTGGAGAAAAAATCGTATAAATGCAAAGAAGAGGGATCTTTTATCGAGTAGTGAAGAGTCTGAACCAGGATTTGATGGACGGGGTGAGGTATTAATATATCTAACACGTAATTTAAATAGGAAAATTTGTCCTCTAAAAACGAAAATATTGACTGAAGTGATCGTAAATTATGAGATTTGACTCTTTCCCTTCTAGAAAAGATTGTAATCGAAGATACTGAAGCTGTTTATACCAATACCCAAAGGACTGACTCATAGAGAGGCGGAGAAAAATGAGAATCAATTCTTTGTTTTTTTTTTTGTTTTTATG
Source organism: Gaultheria prostrata (assembly GCA_036023075.1). NCBI lineage: Eukaryota > Viridiplantae > Streptophyta > Magnoliopsida > Ericales > Ericaceae > Gaultheria > Gaultheria prostrata. The sequence continues at coordinate 12,652 of JAXBDA010004560.1, read as the reverse complement.
TTTTTTGTTGTTGCTGCTGCCACTGGATCCTCAGTGGAAATCCCAATTCTCCACTGACATTATTTGTGAATTACATCAAGTAAACTGAATATGCTTATACCAATACCCAAAGGACTGACTCATATAGAGACAGAGACATGAGAATCAATTCAAACAAAGGGAATCCTCATTTCTTTCTTCTCCTTTTTATTGGTGCTCGTGCTACGGAAAGAAAAAAAAAATTGTACAGTGAATTCCTCAATGGAAATTCGCATTCTCCATTGAGGAATTCACTCACAATCTCAAGCTTGGCCTCAGCACGACCTTCTCTCACTCGAAGTCGGCTGCATCGCCTCATTTCTTAAACACTGGTGTCACATCAATGTGGTGCGTGCCAACCGTGCTCTTTCCTTAGCCGCTGGATCTTTGCCAACTGGCTCATGACCAGTTTGCGAGTGTTGGACTTGATCTCTTCGATGGCGACTCGAAGCAGCACTTCCTTGCTTTTCTTGTCCAGTTTTACCATCGTCCCGGCCCTGAAGTAGTTGTCCAGTTCAAGAACCCCAATCGCACGTCAAATGCCCCGAGTGTAGATGGCCCTAGGTACAAACATTCTGCAGGGAAAACATTTGAGGAAAAATGGTAAATGAATTGATAATTTCTGGAAAACCATAAGAACACGAATTACAGAAAATTATAATAACTTAAAATAGCAAACCGAGGCCCGTGTTTGATACGGTTTCCTTAAAGCAAATTCGCCGCCTCACAATGGGTGTTTGAGGTTTTGATCGACGTTTGTGTCCCAAGATAAACGATCAAACAGTACTAACACGTACGGGATCGCTCTATCGAATGAACTATGTCTGTACTCTCTCTCGAAAACAGCATTGGAAGAACTCTAGATGAAGGATTTTTCGGTATCTTGAAACAATGCCAATGACTCCCTTTAAATAGCTAAGGAGAAGCCAATGTAATCAATACGATAATCAATATTCAGTTGGGGAAATCAATATGTCAATTTCTAGAAAAAAAATGTTGCCGCTATTAATCCAGAAATCAATCAATTACAATTAATACCGTATCTTCCAATTTCAATGAACCCGAAGGAGTCCTTCCGGTTGCCTAGTGAGACCCTCCAAATACCACGATTTTATTCATCCAAAATTCTGAAAAATTTCCTACAAATTCCTCGTACGTCATCAACTAGTTCTGCATAAACCAATCAAATAGATCAAAGACCAAGGCACAAGTTCTTAGTAATTTGCCTGTTCAAGAGCTACAGAAAAGTTCATCTCTTAGAACAATATATTTTAACTTACTATGCAAAAAATCAACGCATATGGATATCGCTATCCGCTTGTTCAAATCACGCAATCTTCAGTTCAGAATCTTGCCAAACTTCTAATTAAACTAAAAATTGGGTTATTTTATCAAGCACTTACTAATATCTGATTGAGCTGATTTTTCGCAAGAAGAGTTAACATATCATCTAAGAGTCTTGAATTGTTCTGATCATCAAAATAGAAATTTAGAACATGGTGGGTAATGTTCACCCACTTTTAAAGGTTGGTAAACAAAATTGAACTCCCACTTTACATATTTGCTTTGATATATCTACATTTGGACATCGAAATATACGATTATCAATCCTCATTTGCAAGTATGTGTCATAGCATGAGGAAAGATGTAAGGAACATCCAGGTTAAAAAGAAATTTTCTTTATCCTAGCTTTTTGACCTCATAGCCCAGATTGACATAGCGGTAGTTACCTGAAAACTAAGAATTTTAAGAAGTATTAGGTCTGAGTTTGACTCTCACTTACGTGGTATCAATTACGTATTGGGCCAGTTCATATAGGGTTTCAAAAATGATAAATATATACTTTCAACTTAATTGACCCCCGCTAGTAGACGTCAGATCTCTCTAATTAGATGGTGCATTGATTGGTTTGGATACCAAGCTAAGAAAACAAAAAAATTGTTGTGTCAAAATTGCAAAAATTGCTACAAAATAGCTATCACATTAACTTCTATCAGAGAAATCAAGTGACATCACTTGTATATGAATCCCTTCTCCTCTGATTAGTGGTATTTAATTCGGGATGTAACTCGGTATATATAGACTAATTTCATATAGTTAATAACATATATATAAATATTTTAAACCTGAAACATAAGGAGCGATGCCCTAAAGTCTCAGCCTTGACCACATGCAAGATCTTTGATGGTTTTCTCTTTTTTTTAGGAAAAAATTCGTGGCTCGCATTCATTTTCAAAAGGAATCCCAACTGTATCCTTTTCAATCCAGACCACCCATTGATTCCTTGTTTTTTACTGTTCAACTTCACTCTATATAAGTCCTTCAACCCAGCAATATCAAAGCACTACAGAAATCACGACCAACTCAAAAATTAAGGAAGATGTTATATCAAGAGATGGAACCATATGCAAAAGGGTTGTCATTGTGGCATTGCTCCTGGCCATAGCCATCCGCCATGAGCCAATGATGACTACTGGCCAGACCATGTGCGGCATGACCACCGAAGGCCTCATGGCATACAGGCCGTCAGTAGGCAGTGAAAATAAAACCCTAAACCGCCTTCGGCCACCTATTGCACGGCTCTTTCGGGGGGCGACATGCAGTGCCTGTGCAAGTACTAGAAGTCCAAGATGTTGGCTTCATTTGGTATTAATTAACCCAAACATAGCAATGCAACTCCCTGCTAAATTTTTTTTAATTCCTCTACCCACCATCGTCACACTTTGTGCCCGTGATAGACTTTGCATGTGGGAGTTTAGAGGTTGTGAATATCCATTAAAATATAAACATGGCGAGGTTTTCTATTTTGCTAAACACTCCATAAATCTTAAATTTACATAGAAGAGATAATATACATTTTGCTAATTATATTTACATTTATATAAGCCTCATTTTGAGAGTTACTAATTTCAATAGGAGGCGGGGTAGGGTGGTTGGTTGAAGTTAGGATATCTCGGTGTGTGCTTTACGCATGGACAATTGCTAGATCAATTAATACGGTTTTATTATTGGTATTCACAAAGTTGGAATCGTTTGATAGGGTTGAAGAATTGCACGTGAGTGGATTCCTCAATGGAAATTCGCATTCTCCACTGAGGAATTTACTCACAATCTCAAGCTTGGCCTCTGCACGACCTTCTCCCACTCGAAGTTGGCTGCATCGCCACATTTCTTAAACACTGGTGTCACATCGATGTGGTGCATGTGCCAACCCTGCTCTTTCCTTAGCTGCTGGATCTTCGCCAACTGGCTCATGACCAGTTTGCGAGTGTTGGACTTGATCTCTTCGATGGCGACTCGAAGCAGCACTTCCTTGCTTTTCTTGTCCATTTTTTCCATCGTCCCGGCCCTGAAGTAGTTGTCCAGTTCAAGAACCCCAATCGCACGTCAAATGCCCCGAGTGTAGACGGCCCTAGGTACAAACATTCTGCAGGGAAAACATTGCGGACAAAAAGGTAAATGAATTGATAACTTCTGCAAAACCATAAGAACACGAATTACAGAAAAATGTAATAACTTAAAATAGCAAACCGAGGCCCCTGTTTGATACGGTTTCCTTAAAGCAAATTCCCCGCCATACCATGGGTGTTTGAGGTTTTGATCGACGTTTGCCTCCCAAGATAAATGATCAAATAGTACTAACACCTACTGAATCGCTCTATCGAACGAACTAAGTCTGTACTCTCTCTCGAAAACAACATTGGAAGAACTTTGGATGAAGGATTTTTCGGTATCTTGAAACAATGCCAATGACTCCCTGCCAAAGGAGGAGCCAATGTAATCAATACGATAATCAATATTCAGTAGGCCAATATGTTTCTAGAAAAAAAACTGTTGCGGCTATTAATCCAGAATTAGACATGTTGTATCAATCAATCACAATTAATACCGTATCTTCCAATTTCAATGAACCCGAAGGAGTCCTTCCGGTTGCCTCGTGAGACCCTCCAAATACCACGATTTTATTCATCCAAAATTCTGAAAAATTTCCTACAAATTCTTTGTACCTCCTCAACTAGTCCTGCATAAACCAACCAAATAGATCAAAGACCAAGGCACAAGTTCTTACTAATTTGCCTGTTCAAGAGCTAAAGAAAAGTTCATCTCTTAGAACAATATATTTTAACTTACTATGCAAAAAATCAACGGATATGGATATCGCTATCCGCTTGTTCAAATCACGCAATCTTCAGTTCAGAATCTTGCCAAACTTCTAATTAAACTTCTAATTGGGTTATTTTATCAAGCACTTATTAATACTGATCATTGAGCTGATTTTTTGCAAGAAGAGTTAACATATCATCTAAGAGTCTTGAATTGTTCTGATCATCAAAAAAGAAATTTAGAACATGATGGGTAATGCTTACCCACTTTTAAAGGTGGGTGAACAAGATTGAACTCCCACTTTACATATTTGCTTTGATATATCTACATTTGGACATCGAAATGTACGATTATCAATCCTCATCTGCAAGTATGCGCCATAGCAAAAGGAAAGATGTAAGGAACATCCAGGTTAAAAAGAAATTTTCTTTACCCTAGTTTTTTTCCCTCATATCCCAGATTGGCATAGCGGTAGTTACTTGAAAACCAAGAATTTTAAGAAAAATTTGGTAAAAGTTTGACTCTCACTCATGTGCTATCAATTACGTATTGGATCCCAGTTCATGTAGGGTTTGAAAAAGGATAAATGTACAACATTCCAGCTCCAACACACTCACATGGTGTGTGGAGCTCATACACACTTTACACTCACCATGTGAGTGTGTTAGAGTTGTATTGGAGACTTTTGTTAGACATGTATCATTGTTGGTATGGTTTTATTTTGAATTTAATTGACCCTCGCTAGTAGACGGCAAATCTCTCTAATTAGACGGTGCATTGATTGGTTTGGACACCAAACCAAGAAAACCAAAAAATTGTGGTGTCAAAATTGCAAAATTTGCTATAAAATAGCTATCACATTAACTTCTATCAGAGAAATCAAGTGACACCCCTTGTATATGAATCCCTTCTCCTCTGATTAGTGGTATTTAAATTCGGGATGTAACTCGGTATATATAGACTAGTTTCATACAGTTAATAACATATATATATATAAATGTTTTAAACCTGAAACATAAGAAGAAGCGATGCCTTAAAGTCTCAGCCTTGACCACATGCAAGATCTTTGATGGTTTTCTTTTTTTTTAGGAAAAAAATTCGTGGCTCGCATTCATTTTCAAAAGGAATCCCAACTGTATCCTTTTCAATCCAGACCACCCATTGATTCCTTGTTTTTTACTGTTCAACTTCACTCTATATAAGTTCTTCAACCCAGCAATATCAAAGCACTACAGAAATCACGACCAACTCAAAAATTAAGGAAGATGTTATATCAAGAGATGGAACCATATGCAAAAGGGTTGTCATTGTGGCATTGCTCCTGGCCATAGCCATCCGCCATGAGCCAATGATGGCTACTGGCCAGACCATGTGCGGCATGACCACCGAAGGCCTCATGGCATACAGGCCGTCAGTAGGCAGTGAAAATAAAACCCTACACCGCCTTCGGCCACCTATTGCACGGCTCTTTCCGGGGGCCGACATGCAGTGCCTGTGCAAGTACTAGAAGTCCAAGATGTTGGCTGCATTTGGTATTAACCCAAACATAGCCATGCAACTCGCTGCTAAATGCAACCTTGGCCAGGCATTACTTGTATGTGTATATATATAAATCAAATTTTTTCCGTGTCATCCAATTTGTCATAAAATAAATTATCATTAGACAACAAATATCACAAAATGGACTTCAAAGTTGAGAATTATCACTCTACCTCAATCATTTTTGTTCTACCTCCCACACTACGCCAAAAAAAGGCATTACCGGCGGTTAACAAACCGCCGTTAAAGGCATGAAAAACCCCATTAATACTTTTACCAGCAGTTTTCGTGACCGCCGTCTAAACGGCCGTCGGCAACCTTGCCCAGGCATTACTTGTATGTGTATATATGTTAATCAAATATTTTCCCTGTCATCCAATTCGTCATAAAATAAATTATCATTAGACAACAAATATCACAAAATGGACTTCAAAGTTGAGAATTATCACTCTAGCTCAATCATTTTTGTTCTACCTCCCACAATACGTCAAAAAAAAGGCATTACCGGCGGTTAACAAACCGCTGTTAAAGGCATGAAAAACCCCGGTAATACTTTTACCAGCAGTTTTCGTGACCGCTGTCTAAACGGCCGTCGACCCAGGTTTTTTTGTACTACTTCAAATCATAGAAAATTTCATATTTTTTGTGCTACAAATCATACCAAATTTCAAATTTAAGCTTCGCCTGATGGAATTAAGTCTCATGTCAAGTTTCAAGCGATTTCGAGCCCATTTGCTATTTTCGAGGATACTACACTTCCCAAGATAGCCGATTCCATGATCATGGATATCGGGACCCCATTTTTGAAATCTACAACATTGACAAATTCATTCTAACCATCCTAAAGTTCCCTGTTAAATTCTACGTTAATCAGGCGTCGTTTGGTCATCAGATCGCTTACAGTGATCAGATTCAATCGAAAACAGATGGTCGTGTTTCTCTATCTTCGGAGCATAATTTGGAAAATCGAACGCCATCACAACGTCCAGAGCACCTCAAAACCGTAGGGATACCACGCTGGATGTTCCTGGATCAAAGCACCCTACGCGAGCACGCCCGAGCCGGGACTGCATCGCACAAAGCAGGGAAAACCCCTATGGGCGCCTATCCAAAGGCTGCCATTGGCTACATACCACGTGGCAGGCGTCTATGGGATAGGCTCCTCTCTCCCTCTATAAAAAAAAAGGGAACCCCCCCCAACCCATTTCACATAACCCCACTAGACTAGCACTTGGTAATCCGACAGGCTTTGGAAGCCTTTTCCCATTGGGGAAGTTTTTGTCTAGGGAAAGTTTGGGTTGGCCAGTTTAGACCCAAAAAGTTCGACTTCATTTCTATACTGTGCGATAGCTATGCCGTATGGGGGTTCTGTCGGATTTTTCTCAAAAAGAATCTCGAATTCTTTATACTACGTGGTAACTCTGTCAGATTTCTCTCAGAAGAAATCTTGGATTCTTTATACTACGCGGTAACTCTGTCGTATTTCTCTTAGAAGAAATCCTGGATCATAAATACTGTCGTTACTCTGTCCAAGTACCGAGTCAAAATCATCTCTTGCCGGAGGCTATAGCCGATTTTCCGGTTGATTTCTCAAATATACAGTGGAAGCTCTGTCTGATTCTCTACCCGTATTATTGCTTTGTTTACTTTTATTCAATCTGTGAGTCAAGATTTCACGATAATATAAACGTGGTTTGAGGAGAGGAATATCAAAAAGACTGACTAAACAACGCGTGTGCTGAAGCAAGGCTTGGCGGAAGTCTCCTTATACCTCTGCTTCTTTATTGGGTCTTTTCCGGTACTTTCTGAGATCGCTTACCTTTGCTTGCCTTGCTGTCTGCCGTCTGGACATAGTCTCAAAACCCCAAAATAAAAACATCAGGATTAATTCAATGAAATCAGATATATGTTCATAAACGGACCGAGGTTCGAACTACGAAGTGACCTGATTCCCCTTATGCGCAAGGGATATAAGTAGCCCGATGAGGGTTCGGTCACAACTATTGCACAATCTTTTCTCCCACAGTCATATTATCATACTATCACAAATTTTCAAATACTTTCCATAAACGCATTCGGGCACCATTATGTGCTGTTTGGATTTCCGCGTAGGATCCAGACAGCAGATTCTATTTTATTTACGGTGTTGCTTATAGTTTATTCTTTATGCATTTTCAGATAATGTCGTGCATACCCAAGAGTCGTAGGCCCGTTCTGAAATATTTCCGGTCAAGAAATCATCTTCTCCCCAAAATTATGAAAATGCCCTCTCGTGTCTCTTTGGCCTAGTTTCCCTAAAAGAGTTAGTTAGGAAATATCCTAGGGTCTGTTTTTAATCATTTTCGGGCCCGAAGTCAGCTTCATGTCAAAATTACCAAAATACCCCTCTATCATACCCAAATTTATTTCAGCCAATAGAATCTATCTGAAAGCTTCCTGGGGGCCGCCGACAGTCGTTTACAACTTGGAAACCAAATTTTCCAACCTTTTACCAAAATACTCCTCGAGTCTCAAAATCCTATTTTTAGTCTTTAAACCCTACCGGGGACTACCCGTGTCCCGTCGCAGACCATTTTTTGGCTCCAGGCGGTAAAGTACAACTTTTTACTCAAAAGTTTTCTCCACTCATTTTTACTTTTCTAAATATGTACCAGATATGTAATAGGGCCCACGGCTACCAGCTTTCAGCTCCAATCGAATTTTTTTAACTTTTTACTAAAAAATCTCTTGAGTTTTCTGAACTCTTTTTTACTCTCCAAATCTGTACTAGATATATCCCGGGGCCTGCCGGCTGCCAATTTTCGGCTTTGGTTGGGATTTTTCAACTTTTTCTACAGACATGAAAATGGTCTTTTGAAGCCATTTTCGGCATTGCGGCCACCCAAAAACATCCAGGCACCGCCGCCTGCTATCGGCGGCCCGGATGACTATTTTTCTTTTTTCTCCCCACCGAGTTGTGTAGTCTTCCCAGATCCGTCTTCAGTCCTAGAACCGTCCGGAGATGTCTCGAAATTTCCTCATATATATTTTGACCCCCTATCATTTCCCGCCAGAGTCAAGAGATTATCCTCTGTGTACGGTAGAAACACCTCTGTGCCCCGAAACTTCTCTAAAATTTCAGGTTTTTTCTTGAACTATGTGAGACCTGATTCTCTTGAGGCCAGAGATACGTAGGCAGCCTTGAATTAAGCTGGGCTCGGTCCCTTTTTCCCAACTTTTTGTCGTTTTAAACTATGTGATGACTTGATTCTCTTGAGGCCAGAGATACTTAGGCAGCCCTAAGACCGGGCTTGGTCCAAATCCTTCTTTTGTATATATCCCCCATTTTATTTTAAAGTCCCCGCAATAAATATATTTTCAGACAGAATATTAGTTTTCTTTCTCTCATTCATATATGTCATCCTTACAAGTCTTTAATCACTTATTTGTTTTCGAAAAGATTATTTTGAGTATCAAAGGGCGGGGTAGGGTGCTCCGACTTCCCTACACGTAACAGTGAATTACCAAACCTTTTTTTCTCTAAAATCGCAGACCAAACAAAAATCGAGTCATTTTATCAAAATAAAATCGGGTCTTTTGACCTGAGATATTTATTCCTCTTTTTCAAAAATACCTATTTACATGGTGACTTGGCACATCTAAAAACTTGTCAAGTGGCGACTCTGAGTTATTTTATATTAAATAGGTTCTAGCTCAGTCACAACTTTAAAACAGTTATTTTATATTAAATATGTTTTGGTTGTTGGGCTTCCCATTAGTATAGAAATTAGAACCATTTAGATACCCTTATTTGTTCCCCACTTTTCTGCGTCCAGGGTTCCCCCCCCCCCCCCCCCCCAATCCCTCATGGAAGAACAAGGATCTCTGTGTGTGTGTGTGATCTGCTTTAATGCATTGATCAAACAAACATGGCTTTCTTGGAGAGGCGATTGGCCAGAATTGTCGGACAAAAAATCCAGCGACAGTCACACTTGGTGCAGAAACGGTAACAGACAGAATCGTCGGTACCTCATCTTGCCCGAGAAAGTTCGGAATTACAGGTACCCGTCGGTAAGCACCGATGTTAGAGAAGGTACGAAAGTGGTGGGTTAAGTTACTGGTTTCCCACAAATCCGGTACGTACCGGCCAGTACACGTACATGATTCAAATCTTGATATGAGCTCACAATCAAATGCATGAGTACACATGAGGCAGCCGACTTGAAAGGCCAGCCTGTGCAACGATAGGCTAGCGAGGTAGAGATTTTAAGCCCCCAGATCACCTGGTTTGGCTAAAAAGCAAAAAACTAGTTTTTTTTTTTTTTGAACAGCAAAAAATTTATTAACTTTTGAAAACGAATTACAAAGATTAAAAGGATCCAAGCAACGAGGCAATAAAACGGAGGAGGGGAAGACCTAAAAAGAAGACTCCCCTCACACCATAAGACACCTGCCGCTAGGAACCAAAGGGGAAAAAACAACCGGATGCTGGCAAGATGCCAACCAAAACACAACAAGAAACAACCCCTAAAAGGATAAACCACAACCAACTCCCAAAACATAACCCAACCAAAATGCCCAAAACACCACAACCCAACTCCTGAACCCAACCAAAACGCCCAAAACACCACTAACGACAAAATTAGATAGCAACAGAAAAACTACTAATGATCTCTTCATCTTCCCCCAAGTAATCTTCATCCAATATCTTGCTAATGGACCGAGAAGCCTAAGTGGCATTAAGATGAAACCTGCTATTGCCATCAGAAGAAACAGACAAAGCAGCAGCAGCTATAGGAGATCTAAATAGTACACATTTTTTCTGTTTTCGACGACCCTTCTTCTTAGCTTTAGGAAAACCCAACTTATCTTCAATCCTTTTATACTTCCTTTTATATCAAAATTCCATTTCTGTTTTCTCGCAGGTCATGGTACATCTTCGTACTGCCTGGATGCATTGCGTATGCTGAACTATGTGCCTCCTCTAGAATCTCCCTCTTTAAAGAAGCATCATCAGGAACACATAACCGAGTACCAAACATCAAAGTACCATCCTCTTTGATGGAAAAGTCCTTCCAGCCACCCTCTTTCACTTTCTTTTTAATTTCCTTTAACATTTCGTCTGAATCCTGAGCTTCCTGAATTCTTTCAACCAGAAGCGGTTTCAAAGTAAGAGTTGCTAACAAAGCTCCGTCGTCTTTCATTGCAAAATTAACCCTTAAGGATCTCAACTCAGAAAATAGATTTATTTTAACAACCCGAAGATATGCCAAACTCCCCGCTGACTTTCGGCTCAAAGCATCAGCAACTACATTAGCCTTTCCTGGGTGATAGAGAATGGCACAATCATAGTCTTTGATCAATTCTATCCACCTCCGCTGCCTCATATTCAACTCTTTATGCGTAAATAAATATTTCAAACTCTGGTGATCTGTAAAGATCTCACAAGTCTCGCCATATAAATAATGCCTCCATTGCTTCAAAGCAAATACAATAGCTGCCAACTCGAGATCATGTGTTGGATAGGTACGTTCGTGAGTTTTCAACTGTCGAGACGCATAGGCAACTACCTTCCCATGTTGCATTAACACACAACCCAAACCCTGATGAGATGCATCACTATAGATCACAAATCCTCCACTACCAGTTGGAATAGTCAACACAGGTGCTGTAACCAGTCTCTTCTTCAATTCCTGGAAACTCTGCTCACAACGATCGGACCAATTGAACTTTGCCTCCTTTCTAGTCAACTGAGTCAATGGCATGGCGATAACAGAAAAACCTTGCACAAAGCGACGATAGTATCCAGCTAAACCCAAGAAACTTCGAACCTCAGTAACAGTGGTTGGCCTTTCCCAGTTTACAACAGCCTCAACTTTCTTAGGATCAACCATAATACCATCTCCAGAAACAACATGGCCCAAAAATACGACTCGGTCTAGCCAAAACTCAGACTTACTCAACTTCCCATACAACTTCTTTTCCCTCAAAGTCTGTAGCACAGTACACAAATGCTTCACATGTTCCTCTTTGCTCCGTGAAAAAATCAAAATATCATCGATAAAGACTATGACGAAAGAGTCAAGATAGGGTTGAAACACTCGATTCATCAAATCCATAAAGGCTGCTGGAGCATTAGTTAATCCAAAAGGCATAACCAAAAACTCATAATGACCATACCGAGTTCGGAAAGCTGTCTTAGAGATGTCACTATCTCTAACCTTCAACTGATGATAACCAGAGCGAAGATCAATCTTTGAAAACACTTTTGCTCCCTGCAACTGGTCAAATAAATCATCAATGCGTGGCAATGGATACTTATTTCTGACAGTCACCCTATTTAGTTGTCGATAATCAATGCAAAGCCGCATAGTACCATCTTTCTTTTTAACAAATAACACTGGTGCTCCCCATGGAGAAACACTAGGTCTGATGAACCCTCGGTCAAGTAAATCTTGCAACTGAATTTTCAATTCCTTCAGTTCAACTGGAGCCATTCGATAAGGTGCAATCGATATAGGAGACGTACCCGGTAACAATTCAATGGTGAACTCAATTTCCCGATCAATTGGTAAGCCTGGCAATTCATCTGGAAACACATTAGAAAAATCACGAACTACAGGTATATCGACTAACTGTATACCCTCAGTCCTTGTGTCGACGACATGTGCTAAATAGCCCTGACACCCTTTCCTCAATAATTTCCTTGCTACTAGAGCAGAAATAAGACAAGCTAGAGTAACACTACGATCACCACAGAAACTAAATGATGATTGTCCTGGCTGTTGAAACGTCACCGTTTTACTATAACAGTCAATAGTAGCATGATAGGCTGATAGCCAGTCCATTCCCAAAATAACATCGAAGTCTTGAAAATTCAATGGTAGCAAATCTACTAACATCTCCCCGTCTCCCACACGAACATTACAGTCTTTATATATAGTCTGAATCACAACTATCTCTCCAATGGGGGTAGATATAGCTAAACCGTAGTCCAATAAAGTCAATGGTC
>JAXBDA010004559.1:0-28348 GCA_036023075.1 Gaultheria prostrata | reverse complement strand
TTTACATCTACTTTTCATTACTTACCCTTATCAATATAATAATACCCACTAACTTTTTAAAAAGGAATCTACTTTTAAGGGCAAAATAGGAAATGTACCCACTAACTTTTCAAAACACACACTTATTAAGGAACAACCCAAAATAAAAATGTACACACTATAAAATGGACGGATGGAGTAATATATGGGCAAAATTGTTTTGGCTTTTGGCAAACTCAAAAATCATATCCTTGGGAGGAGTTATCATTCAATGCCCTTGGAGCAAGATTGAGCATGAATTTAGACCACACAAATATGTGAGGTCCATTCATCTCTATCCTGGGGTCCGTCCCCAGTCTACATCGAAGAAGGCAACGAACGATAAAAAGTACTTTCTCCGTCCCTTTTTAAATTATCCATATAGGAATACGTGTAATTTCAAACCCCTAAAAATATATTTCTCTATAAAATCTTTTAATTTTTTTAATACCAAATTAAAGTGCTCATTGAGTACTTTAATTTGGTGCAAAAAAAAATTAAAAATGTTCTACGGATGTGCCTTTTTTAACGTCCACAAAAATACACATTTCCGAAGCGGACCACTTAAAAAGGGACGGAGGGAGTACTAGGCGAAGAGTGTGACATTAGCAATGCGTATAGTAAGATTGGACTTCTATAATTAATCGAGATGCACGAAAACTGGCTCGAAGACCAGATTATAAAAAAAAAACAATAAATTAGCATAGAATATAACTTTTGCTATAATTATAAGAATACACGTAGTAGATAGACAAATCTCGTATCCGTCACAACTCGGTCCGTCCCCAATCTACATTGGAGAATGTGACAGTGCCACCAAACCCAACCCTACATTATCAAGAACCTCCTAGATAGATAGATACATAGGTACTTGCTAGATACCACCCCACGGGACAAGTTACCTTTCTCATTAGTTGTGTTATGACAAATTAGTCAACCTCTTCACATTTTAAACGCGGCATTTTTTCACTAGTGGCTCTCCATTACACAACATGGGTGGTGGAGCCCATTTTTTATATCACTCTCCAAGTATTTTATTCGACACATCATGGTCGTTGTTCCCAAGAAAACAGGAGTTTCTCAAAACCGGTTCTCAAAACAAATAAACAAGCACGTCCAATTGTAGTAGTTGCAAACTAACAACTCTAACTGTATATAGTATGAGTTTATATAGAATCAACTCTCTGCAAACTAACCAATATGTGATGGATCTCGAGCTCCGGCATCCAATGGCTTCTGGTGAAGGCGGCGGTGGCTGGTTCTCGGCGGCAGCAGGTAAGACCTCGGCGTCGGTGGAAGTTGGATGAAAATTCTTCTTCTCTGGAACTCGATCTCATGTAGATTTGGGTTGATCGTTGTGTTGCTGTTTTCATTATCGTTGTTGTTGCTGTTTTCATTTCCGTTCTGTATTTGACTTTCCGATGTACCAAAAAAAAAAAAACCTCTCTACTATTGACCTCAGGGTTTGGCACGATATTTGTATAGCGTTTCTTTAGACCGTGAAGTCTAAAGTTCGACTCATGTCTACAAAAATTGGCCCTCGGAGTAATCTAACAAATACTACTAGTATATTAACATCTTATCATCTAACACAAAAGAAAAAACTCTAAGATATTCGACAGACAGAGATGGGTGCACGTCACGTGTGTCGTGAGTCTTATCGTACCCATGCTGTATTTATTTATTTATTTCGGTCGAATGGATAAAAATAGTTTTGTAAGAACTCATTTGTCCAGACAAGGGAGTATAAAAATGGGTACAGTTGCCTTGGAAATTTTTTGTTTGTGCTTCGAATATATGATTACCGATATCTGAAAATTGCACAAATCATGTAACGAGATGAAAAAATGAACGATTCAATTCATAATAAGACGCTCACAAAACGCGTGTCGCACATGAGTGCACATCACAGAAACATCACGGACAAGTTGACCCGTATTTTAACTCGTACAGCGACAGGCTTGGGAAAAAACACGCACTAGGTTGTGATGAAAACAAATATTTGATTAATCATGAAACCTGCCCAGCCAACCCTACCAGCTTTTCCTTGAAACCTCCCACGTAACGGCATGGGCTGTCCGGGTGATCTGCTTGCGCATACTTCGATTAAATTTCTTCTCTGATCCGGTAAAAGACAAGTCATTCACACTTGGAGTAGAAAATTCACCCGAGAAGCTATTACTTTCGAACTCAAAATATCTGAGTTTACGGCTCATCCCTATTACGACTTGAGCCACCACTAGTTGTTTTTTCTTAGTGTTTTAATTCAAGTGGAGGTTTTGATACCAAATGGCATGTAATTTGTGCCCTAACGCGTTTTTGCCACCTTTTGGTATATTGTTGGCCAGAACTAACCTTGCCAGTTTGCCATTTTAGTTTCAATATTTTCAAAGACTGACTTTTTATTTATTGAAATGGGAGAAAAAATTGTCTGAGTTCAAATCAATTCAAATTGAGCGGCTTGGTTTAATATTTTAGTTGCATGATTTGGTCATGACTTCAAATTTAAAAGACCGAATTAAATTTTTCATATTTTCAATTTTAAACCGATCACAATCGCATAACTTAGGTATAAATGTAAATACATACCTATAATCTAGTGAGAAACACTCTTTAAAATGTCTGACTCAATCAGTCGTGGTGCTTATTAGATATCTTAGTGACGATTTAACTACAATTCTATCGAAATATAGTCTTGATTTGAGTTCTTACATAAATTTGAATACGTGGTTTATAAAAAAGATAGATAATTGATTTTCACACTTCGTTTTTTTAGAAAATGCATTTTTTATGTCCTCTTACAATGTGAATTTACAATTTATGAAAAAACATACAAATAAAAGTTTAATATTGTAAATTAGCATATAAAATGCCAAAAGAAAATGTGGTGGTCAAAATCACTACCTATATCTACTATCTAGCCATGAAGTGAAAAATGGTCCGAAATAAGAAAAAAAAACCCATAATTATGGTTCGAGACCAGAATAAAACTGTAATTTAATGTGTTTAATTGATTCATCCTATAATTCGACAAATCAATTTGTTTGAGAAGTGCTATATACAAACACCAACCGGCTACAAATCCGGTCACATATAATTTCGTAGCCATCTGATACACGTGAAATCTACAAAATCGAACAATTACATTGTCAGTTGTGGTTGATTGTTGTGTCCGTAGGAATAGTATCGACCATCGAATTTGTTTCTCAACATCTTCTTCGTCGTAGCGTTTAACCGTTACAAGCTTACAGCTTCCAATCATTTTACAGCTGGTAGCGAAACAAACGAAAGCGGGAACCTCATCACTTCTAACCCCACTCTCTCTCTCTCTCTCTCTCTCTCTCTCTCTTTTCTGAGCTTTCTCTGGTCCATACCCAATCATACGGCCGGCGACAATGACGACGTCTTTGCCGGTGATTCCGACCAACAGATTGCCATCCTTTGAAGTGGACGATGACTACAAAAACGACACTCAGCTTTTGATTTCTAGGGCTTCAAGTTACCCCGTGACCGCAAACCACCACCAAAGGAGGCGCAGAGCCGACGCCAAACTGTCATCTCCGCGGTCTCTTCCCGTCCGCCAGCGGTCTTTTAGGCGTGACATCGGCCACGCCGCCTCTGAGACTTATTTAGTCACTGGACTTGCCTTCAAGCTCCTCGCATTCTTGGGGTACGATTCCGTTCTTCACTTTTACTGTGCTTTTTGTGATTTTGCTGTGAAATTATATGATTGCTGTTGTTAGAGTTTTGATTGGATAGAGTTTTGCAAATTGTAAATACCCTGAATAGGGATTATTGGATCGTACTATTTGTGACCTATTCGAGTAATTTTGGCTCGTAGTGAGAGAGCTGCCTTATCTGATTCACATGATGTGAGTGCTTGCTGGAGCAGGAAAACATCTTTCAAAAACATCCCAAAATGCTTGTCCGGGCCGCGGAACAATAACTTTAAATAATACAATTTTTTCAACAATTTACTAGATATGAATTGAGTTGTTTTACTTATGAAAAAAATTGTATTTTTTCTGGAAAATGTATTATTTTTTAGTCCTCATTTTGCAGACCGGACAACATTTTGGGATGGAGAGAGTAGTGAGAGTGTGGATTGAGAGCGCGAGTACAGGGCCAAGATTGAGGGCACGAGCGGAGGATCATACTAAAGGAGAATTATTTTACTAAGGTCTTGATCTACTTGGTTGAGGAATTTGAAGTTTTATCGATGTGGAAATGCAAATGGATTGTTTTCGATTATTACATAGTTATCATTGAGTGGACTATGGGAAAGACTTAAATGGATAGGTTTATTGTGGTTTTGTATGGCTTACTTCTCGGCCGGTTGACGGAATATGAAATGACTTCCTTCGGGCTCCTTGAACAGTTTTCTTGCCCCTCCTCTGGCTGTGCTTTTCAACAGCCAAGTTGAGGCTTAGGTTAGTAATTCGGGTTCTTATGCCCAACTAAATCATTATAGCACGTGGAATTCGAGTAGGATTGGTTGAGAGAGGTCTGAAGCAAGAAATTGCAAGTTCCATGCTGGAACTTTTGGTGGATGGATGAGGGAGAGAGAGAGAGAGCTTATGGAGAGTGAGACAGGGTTGGGGCATGAAACAGAATTATCCAGTAGTTGGGGTTGGAAGATGGTGGAAATTTGAACCATGGACTAGTAACACGCAAAGACAAGTTACAAATTCTGACCTGGATTATGGAAGAACAATTAGTTGGAAATGTATGGCAATTCTTATGTAAGAGTAGCAAGAGAGACTCTTGGAGCGGGAATGTTAAATAGATTGGTGGAAGCTTTATGAGATGTATGCAGTAGTTGCTGTGCAAATGGAGGATTTTGAGATGGAGGAGCAGGAAGAGGAAATAAAGGCTTATAATGAATTGTGGTGAATGGCATTCGTAATCGATAAGATGGCAGAAAGTTCTCTCTTTTTCAACCATCTTCAACTATGCCTAGTTGATGCATGAGTAAGATTAGTGATTTGAGATTATGTTGAACAGAGTGCAAGGACTACCGGTAAGCCACTTAGATTATAGTTGAAAAGGTGAGATGCAATGTGATTTTCAATGGCTTATGGAAGATATCCCGATAGAGAGAACTCA
Organism: Gaultheria prostrata; assembly: GCA_036023075.1. Lineage (NCBI taxonomy): Eukaryota > Viridiplantae > Streptophyta > Magnoliopsida > Ericales > Ericaceae > Gaultheria > Gaultheria prostrata. Next base: position 23,224 of record JAXBDA010004559.1, on the reverse strand, counting down.
TTCGGGAAAGGGAAACAAAGGATTTATAGATATACAAAGTCGCACAAGGGAAACAAAGGATAGATCTAATTGTTTTATGCTTAGTTTCTTGCAAGATTCTTCACTGGCTGTGGGATTTTGGTGCTTGTTATTTGACTGGTTCAGCAGTTCGGTTGATGTTTTCGATTGGATCTATAAAGTATTAACTTGGGCCTATGGCTGCCTTTCTAATTTGTTAGCAATCCCATGTTCTCCGCTACAACTTCATTTCTCTTACTTTATGTCGGAACATGCAGAACTAAGGCTGAGTATTTCCCATAAAATCAACGTGCTAAAATGTGAAATCTCATAAAATCATCCAGTTGATTTTATGGGATTTCACATTTTAGCAAATGGAAAACTCAGCCTAAGAGGTTCTTCAACTGGGAAATCCAGTGTCATTATGATGGTTTCCAACTAATAATTTGGTTGTGAGGGGTGACCCTTCGGGAGTTTTTGCTTCTTCCTAGACTACTCAGATTTTAGGACCTGGGCATACAGAGGTTATGGATGTGTATTAGCTAAATCATTTGGAAGCCCGCCCGTCTAAGGTTGCCTTTATTTGGATAGTTGACCATTGAGTTGATCAAAATGAGGTGTACTCTCTGAGACACGACATAAGAGTTTCAGGCTATTGACAATCTCTCGCTACTTTTGTGCTTCTCTTAATTCTGCTTTGTTTTACGCAGAACTTTTAATGAACAGGGTGAGGCCTAGAACATGTGTGGTCTGGTTAAAGTTCATCATTTAGTTTCTCTTTTACACTCAAACATTTTCATTGGAGATATATCAACGTAGATTATTTACTTATCTAGATGTGCACAATGGCCCTAATCATTAGTTTTTATTCAGGGTAGGCTACCGGTGGATCTGGAGAGTTCTTTCCCTTTGTTTTTATGCCATGTTACTTATGCCAGGCTTCCTGCAAGGTACGTTCTTGTAATTTGCTATACATGACATTTGATTGATTACTGTAGTTCTGCTAATTTTTTTATCACCTTATTTCTTCTTTATCGGTTTTCATTTTATTTCATTCCGCAATCAAACAAAAAATAGACTGCTTGTTGGCAATTTACCATGTTCCTTCGACTATTAGAAAGAGAGTAGATGCTAAGTTTGTTTGGGAATTGAAAACACAAAATGGGAGTCCTGTCTTTTGAGGTTCTTGCAATTTGCCTATTGCAAATGCTTCAATGAATACTAGATGGTGATTAAATAGGTTGTGAATCCTATTTCATGCTGATTGAACACCACTTACGTTTCTTAGAGAACTTGTCATTTCAATGGTAAAGGATTTTTGAACAAATGAAATTATGGATTACATGGGGTTTTTTTTCTGCTACCATTTCCTGTATCATTTAAATCTTTTTGGATGAAACTTTTACCGTGAGCTAAAAATGAGATACCAATTGTTATAGCTATTAGCTGCTATTCTAGGAAAAATGATACTCCCTCCGTCCCAAATTCATAGTCCACTACGAAACTACGTGCAATTTTCAAACTAAAAAATAATGTACTTGCGAAAATAATTTTCTAGCTAATATGGATCTTGTTTGATAGATCTCATTAAGAACTTTAATACGGTGAAAAAAAAATTCATTGGTAAAATAATTTTCTAGCTAATATGGATCTTGTTTGATAGATCTCATTGAGAACTATAATACAATCCCAAAAAAATTCAAAAAGTATTTTGGTAAATTAGTTTGAAAATTGCACCTAGTTTCGTAGTGGACTATGAAGTTCGGACGGAGGGAGTACCTGGTTTGGGCCCGGTCTGTTCTTGAACAGCTAAGATTTTATCTGCAGTATTTAATTGCCCAAAACCAAATCATTTGATGCTTAGTCTGCTTCATTAATAACCTTTTAGTTGAGATTTTGTACACCTTACAAGTCTGCCATAGGATATAGCATACTGTATCCGGACTGATCTTCGATTTTCAATCTTTTGACAGTTGCATATTTCTATTTCTTCTCAAGCCAAGTGCGCCGGAGTATTGTTTATGGAGATCAGCCTAGAAATAGGCAAGCAATCTGAGCTTCTGGTTATATGCTGCATCTTTATATCTAACAAATTAGCTGATATCTACATTAGTGGATTCCGGGCATTGATTGTGTTTGCTTTTTTGAGCAGGTTTGATCTATATTTACCAAAAAACAGTGATGGCCCAAAGCCAGTCTTGGCATTTGTAACTGGTGGAGCCTGGATTATTGGGTGAGCAAGAGAGCTAACCTCTTCTTAATCACTCACCAAACTCTACATATTACATGGTTTAATGTTATTGTTACTGACCTACACACAGAAATTGAAACTACACTCGTGAACCATGCACCTTTCGAACCATGGAATTGGATTGTGGAGTAATTTCAATGTACTATTTTTTCTTAATTGAGGGTCGGTTTTCTTCATGTTTGCTGTCAAAAGTGACGACTTTTGGCTTGGTATTACTGCTGATAACCAAAATTATGCCTGCACCATTGGAAACGATTTCCTTTTGTGCCCATCGATATAAGTAGTTGTTCGTCTGCAGGTACAAAGCATGGGGTAGTCTTCTAGGAAAGCAGTTAGCAGAAAGAGACATCATTGTAGCATGCTTCGATTACAGGTTAGTAGATTCAGTGCGAGAGATTCCATGTATTGGTTTATGCTCTTTCCTGGCACAGTTGGCTGTTATTAAAAGAGAGATGGTTGCAGATCAAAGTGCTTTGGTTTTTCATTAAGAGTAGATGCAAACGGAGATATTGTAAAAGCTCTATGATTCCCCTTTTTTGGTTTGCCCAGTACTAACAAACAGTGTTAACATCAGTCTATCAGTAAGTGCCAAAAGTTCTTTGATCCCTTGTTCATCAAGATACATAATAATGGCCTCTGCTGTTGTTCATTTATTCATTCTAAGTGATCATTCATATGGACTTAATCATGTGGAATTTGGCGTTGAATGTCATGAAAAGTAGATTCTTGCAATAAACCTTCAGTAGGTATTGTTGGCTAAACTGTCTGGCCTTTAATAAAATTAGCAGTATGGCCATTGGATAAAAGTTACAACTGGACTATTCAGACTTCCTATTTCGAAGATCAGTATGAGTGTTCATCTGCATCATTCCATCTTACCGGTGACATGTGAATGCAGAAATTTTCCTCAGGGGACCATCACTGATATGGTTGAAGATGTTTCTCAAGGGATCTCATTTCTGTGCAACAATATTGTTGAATATGGAGGTGATCCTAACAGGTAAGAGGCTAGCTTTCATTCCTTATCTATCTTTCACTACGTCATGATCTTCGCATTGCATGGTCATGTAGGTTTTATCTAATGGGGCAATCAGCTGGTGCACACATTTCTTCTTGTGCTCTCTTGGAGCAGGCAGTCATAGAATCTGAAGGAAGGAGCATCTCTTGGAGTGTCTCCCAGATAAAAGCTTATTTCGGATTGTCTGGCGGGTAAGTATGATTTATTGATGTCAGTTGTTATTGTAGAGAAGCTTAAGGGCTGATGTGGGATTGAGGGTAAAGAAGATACCTACAAATTGCATTTTCTACTTCTCCAAGGCAGGGACGCCGATGTGGGAGAAGTTAGATCACCTTTTTGTACTAATGAAGAGAGTTCAATGGGCTGAAAAGGACCGGTTAGCAACCCTTTTGATTTGACGACATTCCTGCAATTGCCTTCCATAATGACTTGATTCTATTGCCTGTTTGATGCATTAACCAGACGTATCATTAACTTCAAAATGAAGCATTGTTACCTGATTTAACCCTGTAACCTCCAAAACCTATAAATGTTTTACTGGAAAAAGTTTGTAGGCCTACCAGGGACTTGGCTAATCTCAAAACATCTTTGAAAAGAGAGTATCATGGGAAGAAGATGTGCAGAATGTCGAATATTTGTACATCCTCCGCGCATAGTTTTAGACTTCAGGACAACATGATCCTGTATTCTCTTCTGCAGAAGTTACTAGCATTCACTTTCTGTTTGATTATGGAGTGGACTTCGGATTCCTTAATCTTATGATATTAATGCGTAAGGAAGATCGCTTTAAGGAACACAGTAAAGGTTCAAATAGTACCTGTAAGTTTTTATAAGTTAGAGATTTACTGGAGTATTCTGAGTCATTCCTGAAAGTTGTCGCCAATTGAGTCAAAATATTGGAGTCAACAGATTGGGGGTTTGATCCATCAAGTGCCGGGTTTTCATTTTTTCCTGTTCTTGTATATCTTTGATGGGGAGTTGAAATTCAACTCAAGAACCAAACACTTCCAGTTAACCTCTTGTTCGAGTTTCACCACTGGTGGCTTATACCTTCTTATCACCATCAGAGCGCTCCCTTTCAAGTGCTCTTCATTTACAGAGGAAAAATTCGTCCATTATCTGTTAGCTTAAGCTTTTGGGTCGAGTAGCTATTTCTTTGTTGTGATGTGATACAGTTACCCTTTTTGGTATTGCAATCTATCCAACAAAAGTACTTCTAACATGACTGTTAAAGTTTTTGCCTTTTTCCATATGGTTTTCATTTCATCTATATGGCTACATTCTTCAGATGACAGAATTGTTATGCTCTATTAGATGTCTTACATTCAAACCCAAAATTGTATGCGTATGCAAGTTCTATTCTCAGATTATCCTTCTCCTTTCTCTTTTTCTGTTTTGTGGGTTTGTTGAGCAATGAGCATTATTGTTGCAATATTACATCAGCACCTCTGGCAATTCATTACCGGTTATTGGATGCTGTATTCATTGTTTCCTTCAACTGCCATAAACAGGTACAACATACCCAGCTTGGTTGAACACTTCCATCGTCGAGGCCTTTATCGCTCCATCTTTCTAAGGTTCCAATTGTTAAAATTTCACTATAATGCTGTTAAACTTTGAACTACAATATCTTTGGACATAATTTAACCTGTTTCCGCTTATGGCCCTCATGGAACAAACATGCTATCATTGCAGCATAATGGAAGGGGAAAAATCGTTGCGACATTTTTCTCCTGAAATTAGGATACAGGACCCAAGCATCTGCAATGCTGTCGCTCTGCTTCCCAAGATTATCCTTTTCCATGGGACCTCAGATTATTCCATCCCATCAGATGCAAGGTTTGAATATTTTTTAAGCATGATTAGATTTTTTTTTTCATATCGTGCAGGTTATTATGCCTCCTTTTGTGGTTATGGTGGGTAGCCGTCTCCAGTTTCAAGCATGACACTGCAGGCGTTGTTTGATGACAAGCTGTCTTTTTACTGCCTTTTTTAAGATCTGATTTTGCAATCCTGATAGCAATTAGAGTGCTGCGTGTTGCCACTTTACTAAAGCCATTTTGATGCATGACTTTATGCTCAAGTGAAATGTAATCTATTTTATGGTTTACGTCTTGTGATTTCTTAATGTCTATGGTCCTAGTACTTATGATCTGCCTTTGTGGTGAAAATGGGAAGTCATAGATACATTAACCTGGAAGGACACTTCTATATCTTTTAAGGAATAAACTAAGTAAATCAGGTATGCAGTTCTACCATACCATGAGAATTTGTCATTTGTTGCGCCCATTCTTTCGAAGGATAAAATGAAAACTTTTGAAATTTCCCAGATGTATTGATGTTAATGGAACATTTTTATAAACAGATTGCATATTATGTTGTCTTGTTAGCTTGTTTGAAATTTACAACGTGCCATGGGAGATCTGAGTTAAAGCATATCAGTGTTCCAGGCACTGTGTTTTCTTATGCTCGGACTCCATCTGCGCAGGCACAGCTTACAATAGGTACCCTGCCCCTGGTTCCGGGAGGGAGATCCCAGTCAGAAATTCTGTGCTGAATGAAACGTACCACTTGATGATGCAAACTTTTAAATGAAACATACCACTTGATGATGCAAACTTTTAAACAACTTAAAAAGTTTGCATCATCAAGTGGTATGTTTAATTCAAATAGAATTTCAAGCGATTTGATCTCTTCAGATAAATTTTAGAGCCTGCAAAATCATGTACTGGAGTTAAAAATCTCTTGTGAACTAAACCTGATTGAGTCGACTATCTATGGCTGCATGCATACATTGAGTTATGGTTTGCGTTGTGTAAACATACATTAGTTAACCATATTAAGAACCCATTGAAATACAATGGTTTCTTCTTTTCCCCATTGTAGAGGGGCCAGTTTGTTCTCTTTTTCCTGGTGTGCTACTCATTGATGTATCATACAAATTTTTTTCACTGCATGTTTAATGAAAAACTAGACTTTTGAATTTCTAATTCTACCGTGTTGACTTCTTGGTTTTTGCAGTAGAGCTTTTGCAGATGCTCTCCAGCAAGTTGGAGCAAAAGCAGAACTTATTTTGTATCCTGGAAAAACTCATACAGATTTATTTCTTCATGTGAGTGATGAATCTATCCTCATTTTCAGGCTTCGTTTGCTGATTGGAACTATAGTGAGCAGTAGATTATTAATGCCCTATTGGATCAAATAATCAATTGCTCATTTATGAAATGCATTAATAAGCTCTGTTTTTTTCATGAACCATGTTTTTCTTCTACTGCATACGCTCTGTTTTTGGTTAAAATTGTATTAGATGAAGCCGTACTGCAACTATTTCATTCAAAACATCATGTGGGATAGACCTACATGTGCTAATCCTAGTTTGGTGTTATGATTGTTGGCAAACAATATTAAGAAGAATCAAGCAAGCACACAAGGAAAGTGTGTCAAGCATTTACGTGGTTCCACAGAATGCCTACATGCACAGATCAGACCAGATTTCACTATGTTCTGAATGAGGAAGAAGTACAATGAGCAGCTAGGGTTAATAGCAACATGATATACTGCTCCGTTTTGTCAAGAAACAGAGGGTCAACCGCCAAACCCGCACCTTGAGTAGTCTGAGCCTCAAGTCCAGAACTAATCAGTGAATTATGATTCATTTAGGAACAATTTATGTTTCCTACCTTTTATAAAAACACGTTTGGCGAATCCATGTGCAAACTATTTTGAGGCAATGAACTTCCGTTCATCTACTTACTCCCTTGCTCTTTGGAATTCATGTGCAGGATCCTATGAGAGGTGGCAAAGACGAGCTCTTTGACTATGTGGTTGCTTTCATTCATGCTGGTGATAAAGAAGCTCTTGAAAAGGATGCGGTTGCACCTCCAAGACCTCGTCTTCTTCCCGAAATTTTATTGCAGTTGGCTCGTAAAGTCAGCCCCTTTTAATCCCTTCCAGTTTGAAGATTGGTTAAGACGAGCTCTTTGACTATATATGCGGTTGCTTTCATTCATTGCTGGTCATAAAGAAGCTCTTGCAAAGGATGCTGTGGCACCTCCAGGACCTCGCCTTGTTCCCAAACTTTTATTGCAGTTGGCTCGTAAAGTCAGCCCCTTTTAATCCCCTCCAGTTCTAAGGTTGATTGTTGGGATTGTTTTTCACAGTCCATTAAGAGTTGTTTTGTCCTACTTTGTGTTGCATAGTTGCAGCATCCATGTTTGTATCCTAGAGAACTTTCCAATTATTGTTTTCTTGGCTGATTTCCTATTTTTCTTCTTCACTAGTGTTTTTGTCACGTGCATTCGTGGTACATATTGTTTTGCCTAACAATTGGCATTGTAATTATTTTGAAGTTGGGTATGCCGGTGGGAACGGAGTCTTTAATACTAAGATGTAATAATAACTTTGTTATGATGGCCATGTTCCATGACCGATCACTATGCAATTTTGTGGTAGATCATAATTTTACTCATTTATGCATTGGTCCAGTTGTTTGACCTAATTTTTTAGCTTCTACATTCTTGTAGCATAAACTATGTTTTTTAACAGAAAGATTAGTTGACATGTGTACAGCTGACATATGTTCTCTTGAGAAAGAAATCATTATTGACCCAAAATACAGTGTAGAATCGCAAAAAAATTAAGAATTAAGATGGCATGCGAAATAATCATGCGACCATTGGAAGAATTTTTGGTTTTGTGGGTCTTCATGATACGATTTTTTCCATTTTTCAAGCTGGCAGTTCAACAATGGTTCCCTACATGACGCACAAAATATAAGACATAAGTGCTTAAAATTGAATTGTGAAAGCATTGTACCTCAGTGTGCGGACCCGTAAGGTTTTCCATGAGTATTTTTATACTCTTTGATCCAGAGCAGACATGGTGCCAAAGGTACCGATTCACTCAATTTCATGAATTGTTGCGATTTAAGAGGCACCCATTGGCCATGCGGTTTGTTGCCGTTTTGGATGTTTGTTTCTTTATTTTGGAATTTGTTTGATATATTTACGTAACTGATTTATCTTGAAAATTATTTTAACATTAGATCGCACCCTTTTTTTTGCAAAATATTGATTTCTTCTCAAAACATATCCAATCAATATGATTTTCAGATTACTAATAATACTCCATTATTTAATTGGTTGAAGGATGTACTTCTCTTCAATTCTTAATTTCAACAGCTGATGTAGTTAGATATGTTTTCGTCAGTCTAACCGTGTGGTCATAATTATTTGATAGGATGTACTACAATCTGTGTACCGAGCGAACCAACACCAGTATTTACACTCTCTCTCAATGAATAAATATGCACCTATTAGAGAATGGATATATCAGTTGGGGCTTGACACTAAACGGTTATATATCCGAATAGACACAACCCCATTTCATATTTTAGTCACCAGCTATGTGCCCATTCAATTTCAACAGCCACTAAGTAGTTATTAGCCAAGTAAATACTATACAATGAAACCATTTGGCCCACACGGTAAATCTGTAGTACTTCATGTTGGTGTTTTGCAATTTTTCCGTTGGAGCCATTGAGTTGTGTCGGTATGGGGCGTAGGTTGGGCTAGGAATAAAATAGGAATGGTTTGGGGGCATTTGTGGAATACAAAAAGTAGAAAACACCTTCGTACATTTAAAAGAAGTACTAGTATAGATAGATAAGCACGATATAACACAATTGGATATGGTGCTATCTAGACTTACGTTCCACAGGTCGGTGAGCAGATTATGGAGCATAAATACGTTGCACCTCTCGATGTTGCACCGCGCCTGTGGGCATATCATAGTTTAATGATGGTGCCTTTTTTTGTATATTTGTAAGTGTCTTTTGTTCGGGAAAGGAGGGAAAGATTGATTTCGGTGGTGCAGGGGAGGAACTGTTAGTTTCTGGTCTTCTGTTGCATGTGTTTAGCCAATTTTTCCATGCACTGCCTGTATTTGTTCACTTCACTCTGTCAAGGGCCCGGAAAATTAGTTGCAGCGCTATCTTTTAGGAGTAGTTCTCAAGAGATTCTGGAAATCTCACTTCCCATTATTATTTGGTTCGGTATATGTTTGATGATGTTTCACCTTCCTCAATAAAAGTTCCAAAAAAAAAAAAAAAAACACTGAACATATTGATGTTCTCGCGGGTACGAAATTTAACACTGAAATGCAGGTTTCAGTTATGAATATCTTCCACATCAACACATAAATTCAATGTCATCATAGTTTACCCCGAGTTAACCATTGAGGAGCATTGACCTCAGTCAGATAGTAATCTGACATAATACTGATTCAACTCACGCTATCCTCTGGCAGAAAGATAAGAAGAAAACGAAAATATCACACTAACTTGAACATACACATCTTTACCTCTATTTTCTTGTCACTTGTTCACATTGGTTGAATACTTCTGGTGAAAAGTAAAGTATATGTTGTAAGAGAGAGCGAAGCTGCACGAGCGTATGAGTTCCTTTGCTATGAGAATACCCTAACAAGTTGGAACCTCGAACACAAATTACAACCCTTTTGCAAATTTGAGTTTAAAGGAGTTCAACAATCATCCTGACACGAAGAACAAGTACAACCATTTGATACAACAAGTTGAGAGACAGAAAAACAAATCTGAATCCTCTAGGACTGTTGTAAAACAATGAACAGCCACAATACCCTAACGAAAAATAAACCCGACCAAAAAAAAAAAGCGGCACAAGAACCAATTCCCTTGAATTGGATCACCGTGGTTATAACTGCGTTTTCTGATTAATACACACTACTACAAATCAAGGATCCCTAACGGTAATTCTAAAATAAAATGCCGCTCAGGGCCAAGTAGCTATGAGGTTTATGCAATTATCATGTCGTGAGAAATTTCAATAACTTCTTTCCAATCGAGACTTCGCCAGGATGCTCAAACTCTTCATCGTCTTCACCTTCGTCTTCGTCTGATTCTACTGGTGTTCGTTCCGGAGTCCCATTCACCTCTTCTTCACTCAGTACCATATCATCAGCTACTAGCTGGCTAGAAGTGTCATGATTGCCATCTTCAGCACCAGCTGTGGTTTCAAACTGACGAGGGCACAATAACCATATCATGTCATCTCTCGCTACATATATATACTTTGTAAATATCCAAGAACATGCAACACAAGGTCAAGTAATCCTGTATAGTTGTTTGGATACAGGAACATGTGTGCAAGTGAAGTGTGTACACGCGTACATGGCAAATTGGCAATAATTTTTCCTTTCTAGACAAATTTTTACATCTTCTATAGCTGTAGCTGGGTCGGCAGGGCTACTGCTTTTGGTCATTCTAATGAACATACTGACAACTCAACTTTCTAACTTTCTATTCATTTTTTTTTTCCCGGGTTTCTATTGATACTAATACACTTGATATTTCTTCTATTATGCTCAAAGAGGACAAAAATGGTATATAAAAATATTCTTCTGTAGTGCTTTTGGTTTCTTTGCGGCAGATAAGCGACCGTTGCTCTTTGGCTTTGGCAGAACTTGGTTTCCGATGTTGATGAAAATAAATGATTCTCTCTTATATCTGGGTTTTTGCTCTTTCATTGCAATTGCAGAGCATGTCAACAAATGTACCACTATATTCGATACAAACTGTGCGGTGAAGGCAATTTTCTCTCCTATAGATAATATAAAATTCGTGCACCAGGTTCACACGTGTGCATAAGAGAGAGAGAGAGAGAGAGAGAGAGAGAGAGAGAGAGTTGTCATGCACACAATGAATGCTTCTTATAAACATAAACACCCTCACCTGCAAGAAGTGTGAGCTTCCACCATTTACACTAGCAACCTCTGTCGAAGTTGCAACCGCAGCTTTTGAATTGGAAATTTCATCCCCTGCACCTCCGCCTTCTTCCCCATCTCTTTCCTTTCCTTTGCTCAAGTCAGACAATGCTCCATTGGTTGCCACTGCCACTGGACTGTGCCACAAAATAAAAGTATTAGGAATTCCAACAACGTATGTTCATTACTTTAGATAACTTTTGTACATAACTTTTGTGCATTTTACACTACAATGTAGTAAACCTACAAATCTACTATTTACTAATCTACTACTACAACAGAGCATTTTACACTACAGCCTAACTCTTTCTTGTCACATGTTAGAAGATTCTAACCCACAATAAAGGTATCAACCTCCTCTCCATAGGATTTGAAGCCACAACCTCACTCCACTAAGGGTAGCTACATAACCGTTTGGCGTTGGCTAATTACCCCGGTTATAATTATATTAATTTGCAAGCCATTAAAAGTCGGTAATCTGGTTGCTAGCACTAAAGAGGAATATCAGGTCCACAATTTCAAAAGAACATTGATTGAGTCAAAGCAGAAAATGGAGGGAATCATTTCCTGTCAAATACAGCTTTTGTGTGCACTTACATTCTGGGCCGCCGGAGGTTGTATCGTACTTCACCAGGATTTTGTACAACATGAGCAACCTTTTGTCTCCTCTTGCGACCACCGCCTGCAGTGACACTAGCAGAATGTCCTTCACTGTAACCATCATCCTGCTCGCTCGCTGTCTTTTGAGAGCTATGAGCACGATTCCGCTTCCGCCTATTTCCAGGTTTTCCTTCCTCATTCAAAAATGCAGAATTCTCAGCACTACCATTCTGTTCGAAGGCATCCCCAAGAATTGACCTGGCTTCTTCAACAGCCTGCTTCACTGAGCGAGTTTTATTCACCCTAGGCCTAACTCTTCTACCAGGTTTACGCTTTGCCTCTTTGAGATCAGAGCACAGTGAATTTTCCTCAATTTCTAGAGCATTACTGTTGATGTTGCTCTGATCATCACCAGATGGAACCCTCTGACCATCCAAAGAGTCAGTTGCAATTCCAAAGGATTCTGGTTCATTTTCGTTGCTCAATAACTGTTTTGGCTGTTCTTTTGAAGTAATAAGAGTAGGTGATTCTATCAGATTTGGAGAACCATTGAGTTCACTCTTTTTGCCTGGTGAGAAACTAAATATCTTCGTGGTGCATTTCCGGAGCCAGGACATGGTTCCAGGACCAGAACCAGAACCAGGGGACATTTCATTGTTTAGCCTCTGATGAGACGCAACTGTAATACCCTCCTTCAAATAATCATCACTTAGTCCAGGCAAAGAAAGTGGCTCCACATTGTCTATTATAGGTAAAGATTGATGAAGATCAGAAGCTACAAACTCACGAGTAATCTCTCCACAGGTTTGGCAATCCTTGTGTCTCTCAACAAATTCAATGAATCGTTCTCTTTCAAGGAAAAATTGCTCCCTCTGCTGCTTCAACTTCCTGCTAAGACCAACAAGGTCATCAATGTCTTTTCGCATTTCAAGCTGCTGCCCTTCAAGATGCTTCTGGTTTGCTGAAGTTTCCTCTCTCTCCTTTTCTATCCTCAGTCTCTCTACTTTCATTTCTTCCATCTCCCTTCGAGCCACTTCCCTCAAGTAAGTAATATTGTTCAGTTCCCTCTCTCTTTCCTCCACAAATGCCTTCTCCCTTTCACCCAGACTGTTCTCCAGCTCCTCTTGCCTCTTCCGCATTTCAGTCTCGAGTTCTGTTTTTCGCAGCTCAAAATCATTAAGCATTTGGGTTTTCTCACTTTGAATTTTCTCATCCATCACTGCTTTCTCGTGCTCCATGCTAGCCGCAAATGAGTCTTTCGCCAGTTTGAGAGCTTCCAATTCCCTCTGAACGTAGTCCTGCGTAGTCCGCTTCTCATTATCTAACCTTTCCTCTTCTAATCTTTTCATCTTTTCTATCTTTTCCTTTTGTTCAATCACCTCCTCTAGCTCCTTATTAACCCCAGCTCTTTTTTCATCCAGCTCTTCCCACTCCTTCTCAAACTTCTCCCTTTCCTGCTTCAACTCCTCGCCTTCCTTCAAAAGAAGCTCCCTTTGCTGTCTACACTTGTCTATCTCCAGCTTTAGTTCCGACTGAAGGTGCAAATATTCTGACTTCTCTTCTTCAGTTACTTGAAGGTGTTCCCTCTCTTCCTTGAGTTTCAATTGTTGTTCTTCAATCTCAGCCCTTATCTTCTCAAGCTCTGCCTTGAGATTAAGCATGTTCTCCCTATCGATAAGTATCTCTTTCCTTTCACTTTCCAACTTTTTCTCATCAATTTTGATGGTCTTCTCCCTTTCCTTCAGAGATTTTGACCTTGATTCAAAATCCTTTTCTTTCTCCTTGAATTTATCCAGTCTCTTTTCATATGCCTGTTCACGTTTTGCAACCTTCTCTTCTAGGTGATTTACTTCGGCCTCTTTCTTCTCCACTTCAACTGCCTTGTTTTTCAATTCCTTATCAAAAACTGTCCTCTTTTGTTCCATTTCTATCTCAAATTCGTGTTTCTTTGAATCAAGGACAGACTTGTGTTCATCAAGAAGTTTCTGAATCTCAACCTGTGAGAATCCCCAAGAGAAGACAAGTGTCAACATCATGATTAAATGTTTGATAGAGAGAAGAACTAAAGAATATAAGGAAGGAGAAACAAATAGCAGAGGACCCATTATTTCTTTCTTTCTTTGTTCTTTTTCCCTGTGCGTGTTCGGGCAGTAAAAGGTTCAAATTCTCTCCTAGACCACCAACTTAGTAAACAAATAGATTAAGGAATGATGAAATTGTAGAGAGTATGAACTCAACCAGGTTCTTAGATTCACAGTGGATTGAGAGTGCGTGCATAAGACATGAGCACATAGATGTAACCAGTAAACATATCATCACAAGCCACTTTAATGTCAATGGGAAGTACATGTTTTTATATATCGGATTAGTTGCAAAAAAAAACTTACTTTTTCCCTTGCATCAAGCTTTTCCTCTAACGCCACTAATTCCTTCTCTTTTACATCTAAACTGTTTCGCATGGCATCAGCTTCCTGCTTGAAAATATACAAAATCAACAGGAAATTTCCATAATATATTTGACAAAGTTCGGCAAGAAGAAGAAAAGGGAAGGGATAAGTCACCAATAAAACATCAAAAAGAAAAAAAAAAGAAACTTGCCTTCTCTTTAACAGCTAGGTTATCTAGCCTCTTGCTTATTTCCTCTTCTTTACTTTTCAAAGCGGAATTAGCTACGTCAATACTCTTCTGTGTCTGTTCAAAGTCATTCTGTTTCTGCTTAAAGATCATGTCCGTCTCATTTGCCCTCTCCTCCCTTTGGTTGAGCAGCCTTCGAACTTCATCAAGCCTCTCTTCTCCCTCTTTTAATTTCTTCTCCCAATCACGCAAGTCTTCTCTCTGTTTAGATAAAGAACTTTCACGTGCCTCGCGCCTGAGAAATAAAAACTTTACCACTTGAAAACAACAGAAATATTTCACGACAAGATCTAATTATCCTTAACTCAGCAAATGCAAGATTCAGGGAAATGAAGATAAAGGTCATGAGCCTTGAGCATACTCTGTATTAAAAGATAAACGTTCCCTTCGAATTGCATTTTCTCGAGCCTCCACCTCATGTGATTTTCTTTCAAGCTCTGAACTCTTTCTGCTCACCTCAGCGAGCTTGGCATCCGCAGCATGCACTTTGGATTCTACCTCTAAAGATTTCTCTTCAATAGAAGCCATGAGTGCATTAGCTTCAGCCAACTTTGAATCAGCTGTAAACTTGATTTCTGCATATTCTGAGTGCATCGCCCTCAAGGACTTCTCTAACTGCAGCAATCATCACACGGGCATTAGAAATAACAGTTGACTACATAAAAACAGATTCATTCTCGAGCACACCCAGGGCCAATAAAATGAAGTCTTATGCATAGCCAAGATGCTTAGTTATATACTCGCCCCCCCTCCCCCAAAACAACCCCAACCTAACACATGTATGACAGTAGCATCACTTTCATATCCACAAATCATAACATTAATGGGTGTAAACCAATTAGAAAACAAATAGAAAACGTAGAGGGTCAACACATGAAGTCATAAACCATAATAACTACCTATAATCTGGCTCAAAATCAGAACTGCATAAGCCCTCAAGTTATTGCATGTCGACATTTAGGGTCTTTTTCATGGAATTAACAGTTTGTATAAACAAACTGTCACAGCGTATAATCTAGTGTCATGTGTTTTTCTATCAAAAACTTTGAAACTCGTATTTCACGAGCCCCCTCAACAGTTAGAACTACAATCTAAGTGCGTTTACGCTCTTCAAGATCGAAAGAGCAAGACTCATCATTAATTCTGTAGAAAATGGGAAGCCCGCAGTCTCTCCCTTTATCAGGTTAGCACAGATAAGTGGTAAAGAGGAACACACCCATTTAGGTAAATAGTTTACTTATTACTAGGAAGCAAAATCCTAGAAGGACACACATTGCTTCTTTTGGAAATTGGAATCAACCATTGATGATAATAGAATAAGCATATAACATGGGTGAGCTAAGCCATTAATTTGCCGACTCTTTTCCTAATCGTTTGGCCAAAATATAGATCTCTTGCCCCAATGGATCCCAAGTCATCAGCTTAATCTGTTCATTTTCAAGAGAGTACCATCAACCATGAGGACAAAGAAGCCAAACCAATAACAGTAATAGCAACAACAATAATACTCGTCTTTCAGTTACTAAATCGTTTAGCTACATGAGGTCGTGTGATGATAAATTGTAAGACGCTAAGCTTCAACATCGTCAAAAGATGCACACACCCACACACACACACACAAATCGATCACTATGGTATAGGCATCTTTTTGTCAAGTGTCATCATCAGTCAATAAAAACATCCACTTTTCCAAACATCAAATGCCACCTCCAGAAGTTTTTCTTTAACCAACTACAATGCCGATTCAATTGTTGCGTTCAACTTCGCAATGTCTCTGTTCCATATTGATCTGGTTCACATACACCCAAAAATTCATTTTAAACCTTGTTTTCAATCATATAGCTAATTTGTGTATGGTAATCCATATTCAATACAAGCAAAAACACAGTGACACATATCTTGAACAGACTATATTGATGGACAATTACTCATCCACGAGTCATTGGACTTTATTCTTTAAGACATGCATCACACTCATACAATCAGCATTAGACCACATCCGATAATCAAAAGCATTTCCAAATTCAAAGGGAAAGAAATTCAAGAAAGGAGTCAAGATCATACATCGAGGGCACATTGCTTCTCTACACCCAAAGCCTTCCTCAAACTCTCTTCTCGTTTCTCAATCTCAGTTACTGCAATCAAGTGTGCCGCTTGTTCTCGTTTAAGTGTATCCGTTGCATCTTGTAGAGCTTGTTGCAGCTCTTCATACTTCGTAGTCCATTCTTTTTTCTCAATCAGAAGGATGCCCATATTGTATTGATAGTCAAAAAGCTGCTCACAAAATCATTCAAAACAGATAAGAATTCCACAGCCTTTCTATTCACTTGCACCCCAAACCAGATTACCAAAAAGGAAGTCCAAAATGTGAAACATCAAAATAGTTACAAAAGATCCAAAACTAGAAAGATGGGACAGGCACAAGGGCTTTTGCGATATCATATAATGAAAGAATAACCTGAGGCCAATGTGCGGAAGATACATGCAACAAGCCAAAGCAGCAAAAATGAACAGCATTGAATCTTAGGGTCACATCACATTCTGCAATAAAAACCATTTGAACTCACCATGAAACCGGGAGAATGGGGAACCACCGATATTTGAGCATAATGTCAAAACCCGACAGAGTAGAAGTTTTCCTTGTCAAAAACTTCTCATCAAATTCAAAACAAGTAGGTAACTTTTCTACGTCATGCCATATGACACCCTATCCTCACACAGAAGCTCGTGTCACTTTGAGCAGAACTCTGAGTCTTACCAATGGATATCTTCCTGATTTAGATGTCTATTACGAATTTACGATCAACCATACAAATGATTGGGAAGCATTCAAGTTTTTATTTTGTGCCTTTGTGCCTTCCCAGCAAAGCCTGAATGATTGGGAGTGGAGGACAGGGTAAAGCTTCTTGGTTTTTAAACTGTTGATATGAGAGAGGGAAGAAAATTAGCGTAGCTGAGACCACATTCTAGCAGATTTCATGTAAGAACATTTAGGAAATTTCCGTTCATCCAACAGATCCTTCTTTTACTTTGACGTTATTTTGTCAAAGGCTCCATCCAAGGTTGCATTTGGAGGTAGCATGTGGCAAGAGATGTACCATTTTCGACATTATTTGGAGGTGGCAATGCATGTGATTCGTTTCTTATACAAGCAAAGACAATATTAGATAAATCACCTCATTATCCATTCTATGTTGGCTAAACAATTATGGTCTATATTCATATCTGGTTGGAGGCCCAAGGAAAGTGTCACTTTCGTCGCACTCTAGAATGGGGAACCGAGAATGGGTAGAGGATAAAGAAGGCTTGTTGTTTTCCTCGAGAAGCACCTACAAGAAATGCGCACTTCATGCATAATGGCTCATAATTTTCTCGAAATCATTCCCAAATCACCAAAATTTTAAAAGTCTCACCTTGTAGATTTCCGGAACTGAACCCTACTATGATTTTTCTCCACTCCTCTCTCCTCTATCGAATACTAGAGCTACATCAATAGTACAATTTCAATTGCAGAGTCTAAAGGTACCCAGGCCCAAAAGATGTCAATTTTACTCGAAATCCAACATCAACTCAACCACCTTCCCAGCAACGCAATCCTTTCCCACCTAAGTCAAATAATACGTGAGCGCGTGTATGAGCAGTAGCATGACGGTGGAAACTTCCTTTATACGTAACCCAAAGCACTAAAATTCGTGATAGTAAGGATTAAGAACCCAAAGTACTAAAATTCCCGAGAACAAGGATTAAGAACCCAAGCACAGAGCAAGGACTGAGAGCGGAAGCGGAGGGCCCTATTGCAGGGTTAAGTGACTAACAAGAGACACTGACCATCTATACTCTGGCAAAAGCTTCTCAACTAAATACTACAAAGAAACTCATCAATTTTTTTGGGACCCAAGAAGCACAAACAAAGTTTCAATAACAGCAATAAACCCAGTTTTCTACCAACCCTAATAATAAATAGGAGCATTAAAAAGTCGGATAATTAACAAAGCAAAGACACTTAAAATAACGAACAACTAAACAAACATACAACGTACAAAAATGAATTATTAACTCACCTCGTTTTCAAGCTTTGAAATCTTGTCAACCACTGAGGCCTCGTCTTCGCCATTTAGGCCCAGAAACCCCACCGGAGGAGGCGGCGGCGTGGAGTCAAGAAAGGCCACACTTTTACCCTTATTAGGGTCTGAACCGGTACCCGACCCGTTCTTCTTGGCCGGCTCGGTTCTCGGAGTGAGCGGCCAGCCGGACCACACCTTCCTCTGCGGCGTAAACATGGCGCAAATTCAAAACCCTAACTTTACAGATCGCAGATCCACACGTGACAAATCTAACAATTCAAACTCTAGGGCACAATTCAAACACCCTAATTGAAAAGGAAAAAAAAAACCCTAAAAATCGTCAGGCGAATACTAGAGAAGCAACGAGAATCATGGCCGGACGTGAACAGAATTCCTAAATTCCGGCCAATTGCAGCGGTGAAATCCGTTAATAGCTCTCTCTCTCTCTCTCTCTCTCTCTCTCTCTCTCTCTCTAGTTTCTCTCACTTCGCTTTTTCAGAGCCACCTTTCGGTCTATGCGTAGATCACTCACGTTCCTCCCTTTTATTTTAGTGACCCGACAGCAATTCCTTCGTACTGTTTTACCTTTCTACCCTTACCTTTTTCCCATTTTACCCATATTCTGGCCGTTCAAAGGGGTGAAATGGGAATTTAACACGCGGCCGCCTTTTGAACTGAACGTGGGGCTTTCAGGAGTGTACTTTTACAATGACGGAATTGCCCATGGTCAAGGATAGATCTAGGGGATAAATAGCAGAGGCTGCAATCACAAAATTTTCAAAAAAATACAATTATTATAGTGTAGAAAAAATAAAATTTATCCTGAAATTATATAGAATCACCACCACTAGATTTTTTAAAAACTTTCATCATCTAGTTAGGTACTATATATTTTCGTCACCGCAAAAGTAAAATTCTGGCTCTGTCCCTACCCATGGTGGTGGCTGGACACTATAGTAGAGGCTTCTGGGAAGTTGTAGGGAGCAGGGGTGTTTTGGTAAATGGAGTGGTGAGAGAATATACCAAAGGAATTGAAAAGCCACGGTGTAAAAGGGTAATGGGTTGTAACTTGTGACATGGGGAATTGAGGCTCATGAGTTTGGATTGTGAAGGAGATAAGCATCTCTTTTTTTGGTGTTTCTTTGTCCCATGTGCTTTTGCTTAGCCTGGCTTCGCACCCCATCATTGTGGGAGAAATGTATCACCACCTCTCCCTTTTGCGTTGGAAATGGAAAAGAGAAATAAATTAATAAGACAACGATTAATCCTGGTGTACCGGCCACTCCTGTACTGATCATGCGCAGATAGCACCGGACCGTTGATTCATCTCAAAATTGACTTCTAAGACCCTTCGAAGTTCAATTTTGAGATGAATCAACACTTCAGATTAATCATTTGGGACCCACAAGGGGCTCCCAAACGTCGTCTGTAAGTGATCGGTATCCTCGGGTCGGTACCAATAGCAAGGTTCATAAGACTACAGCTTCTAGCTCATTTGGTCATGTATCAGTATTTAGTGGCGAAATCAAGATTCGAAACTTGGATGTGGCATCAAAAATGATCAATATACTATCATTGTCTCAAAGAAAAATGTCCAATCTGTGAAACTGAGAAAATATGAAGGATATGTTTTTATTTGAAAATTTGTAAAATTTAAAAGAACTCGTTGATATTTACCATGTTATGGAAGAATAAGAAATTCTTTGAACAAAAATGCATTTATTTTAGTTCTTGTTTAGCGGGCCAGACAATCTTTTTTGCAAAGCACATGTGTTCAAAAATTAATCATGCATATAGTAGCCTAAACAATATATGTTTTGTGGAAGGTTGGGACCCGTGGTGGCTTGCGGCACCAGACTCCCCTAATAGTTCTGCCCTTGTCAAAACTCAGGTGTTGGGAGATTCTGGGTTTGAACTAGTAGAACAGCATCAATACAAGTCGTAATTTAACTTTGCTATCACTAACATCCTATAATCTGGCAAAAATATAAAATAAAATAGCTAAAATGAAGATATGTGGGAGGGGAGAGATCAATTTGGTTGCCTTTCTTCTTGCCATGTTCTAACCAAAGGTACTCAATTAGTTGTTAATAGAAGTACTTCAATTATAGTAGCTCTTTTAAGTATCATGGTACATTTTCCTATGATACTTCTACTCCTAATAAATAAAATAATGAGAAATCTTGAGTACAAAACCTAGGATGACTCACCTTCCTAAGTTGTGGTTATTCAATTATCAAAATAACCTAGGCAATGCCATTTGGTGCCTTAAAAGTACTCAAGAAAAATCTTTTATCATAAATTGGTAATGATAACAATAAAGCCTTCAATCATGGTACCCTAATATTGATCTTTACCCATTATAATTGGCGTCACTCGACAATCAATGACCGCCTCTAATTTGAAATTCTACTTCCACCTGCATGCCATAAGTTCCTTTATTGGGTCAATTCTTACGAGACTTCGCTCCAATTTTAATTAAAATCCACGCCAAGTGAACAAATCCGGGATTGATCTCCAAATTATCCGATCCATTGTGCCGGATACAGTGAATCAAAAAATCTAATATTGATGATCTCAACCCCTCACTTTTGTTCAGCAAAGAAAGTTTTGAGAGCAATTTCAAAACATTTATAACTCCCTGCAGCTTATTTGTTTTGGGAATTCGAACACATTCCATTGGTTTTGAAAGGAAATAGGTCTTTTCCACTTTTTTGGAAGTTTTTATTCCAGTGTCCATTCACTTTCTAATTTTCTGATTTTCACGAAATTTTCAGTCCGTCTCTTTCAAGGCCTAATTAAGGTTTTGAATCCCCTTGCCGAATTTGTCTAAAACTAGTACCCAGTCCTTCTAATTTCGTTACAGTTTAAATATCGGCCAATACCGAGAAATACCAGAAGGTACAAGGTGGTACCGGTTGTACTATTTTATAAAAAAAATCACTTATTTAGGAGATAATTCCACGATCAAGAATTTTGTACTAAAAATCATAATTCTCTTTATTTCTTAATATATAAGCTTCATAATCATGACTAAAAAAGACGAGTTAATTAACTAGTAATCATCAAGTGGGCATACCACGTAAGTTTTCATCCCGGTCAATTTGAACAGTTATCCTGACATTTGTATAAACCCAATTTTATCCGTATTTATAAAAATGTAGTAATTACTATACATATGGAAAAGATTTTGGAGACTAAAACATCCTAGGCGTGATTATAGAGATGTGATACCATTTTTGAAATCCAACTTCATTATATTTAGCTTTCTTCGTATGAGAGCTAGAGTCTCAAGCCTAGCTTTCACCCCACTTCTCTGCTGCCGCGCCACCACCACCGTCATCTTCTCCAGCCAAATCTCCACCATAATCATCACCATCTCCAATTAAGTGTGAAGTGAAACGAGACAATTGTCGTTGTTGTTGCTCAATACAAGCCACCGACAACTGATGGAAACAAGACCCAAAATCAAAGCGGATGGAGGATTGATACAATAAAAATGGATGAAAATATACCCATTCAAAATGACCGGAATGAAAATTTATGTCGCCCTACGAGAAAGGACCACTATTTAAGTAACCAAAAAAATTTAGGTATATATGTAACACCCCAAATTTTATTAGCAAATAAAATAATAAAAAGAATTATAAAAATGGAATTTTAGCATTTATCGGCCGCTTATAGATTTAGGAAACATATTTGCGACTTATAAGCCTATCGAAAAAGAAAATTTTAACTAGCGCATTTTTTCTGTGTATGTGTCAATTTTCTCAAAAAGTTTTAGATATCGTTTCAAATTAACAACGTCACAGTACAAAAATGAGAGACGAGTCGCCGCGAGGCGACGAACTTGGGGTGCAAGCAAAGGAAAATTCGGAGTATGTGATTTCCTTCTTGACTTGGGATCTTCACGAGATTTGCAAGAATCTCATCAGATTTTGTTAGTTTATAATTAATAGGTCATGTATAGATTTGGTTAATTTGGATATACAAGAACAGATTAAAGAATTCTAAATTTAGGCTCTAAAAATAAATAGGGTTGTCACAGCACCTACACATACACCACACCAAGCATAAAAGAAAAAAGGGGGGAGAGAGAAAAACCAGGACCCGGTACGTTTCAATAAATTTTACGATAGGCTCCGGACGCAAACAGGTGAGTTATGAATTATCCTTGTTACATGAGATTTTCACAAAATTTATGTTTCTACCAAAGTATGGTTATCTATATATGAACTTCTTTTGAAGCAAATATACCCTGGAATGCTGATGTTTTGCACGGTTTATGGGAAACAAAGTATTATCAATACATCCGAATGATGTCCCTGAATTTGAGGGACGCTAAAGATACCAGTCTAACCAGTGTTATAAGGGCGGAATGGAAAGAGGCACATCCAAGTGTCCAACTGAATTGATCAATTCACGATTCATGTTATATTGGGGGTCGCTCTCTCATAACTGGCAGAAATCGTTGGATTGTATATCGTATTATTCATGAAATACTATGTTACGTATAAGCTTATTTATGCCTTTGGTTACAGTTTAAGTCATGAAAAATTGACGTTATGATTTCTATTTTGTTGAAAAGAATTTTAAATTGCATGGTAGACCATGTAACTCTGATGATTCATAAACTCATACAGGCAATGGCTGATGATGTTGCATTTTTTTTTCCTTTTCAGGTAATCAGGGATAAAGGGACGGGGTATAGTATCGGTATTCGGTTTACATAATGCTTGTGTAATAAATAAGAAAAAAAATGTAATCTACATAATGAATAAAGGACTCTAGCGAGTTTGTAAAACATGGCTTCCGCAATATCAAGTTGTTTTTTGTAAAAAAAAAAATAAATTAAATATA
>JAXBDA010004558.1:0-28357 GCA_036023075.1 Gaultheria prostrata | reverse complement strand
CCCCCCCGGCTTTTAAGCCCCCTCTCTCTCCCTCCTCCCACATGACACAATTCAATATCATAGGACGATTGGGGGCTTTAAATTCGGGTGCACGTGGTATCTCTGTTTTCTTGGTCTGGTGGAGTGAGGGCAGTTGGAACTTGGAATATGTGAGCTTGTGATAAGTCCCCATTTTTTTTTTTTCGACGGCCAGGGATGTCGTAAGCTGACTCCCCGGTCTAGTCAAAGACAAATTATTAATATCAAGATTAAAGAATTCACAATATATTATTTTCTTGCAGTGTGGCTTCCAAAATCGAACCCTAATCATTTATGTAAAGAATAAACGCACAAACCAAACGGACTAATCCCGCCTCTTTTCTTTTCTTTGGGACACATGAGATGGAGCACCTTTTATCCCTGATGATTAGAACCACTCAACAACAATGTGCTTGAGTGATAGTCCGTGTCTTAATTAATACTTCATCAAGCAACAGGAAAAAAAAAAGAAAAAAAAGTGAATTAAGTTTTGATTTAACAATGAGTACAGGAGTACTTTATATAAAGACTTTGCTTGCAAGTGAAACTTTGATGACAAACGAAAATATAAATAGATACTAACAGTAAACCCTATAGTCATGCACATTATGCTCTGACCACACCTGTTTTAGACTCACACTTTCTTTTTCTTTTTTTGCGAAAAGATAGAATCTCCATTCAACCTAACCAAACCCTAATACAATCTACCAAAAAAACTACAAAAAAACCAAAGAAAAAGAAAAAACAAAAGGAAAATACAGAAAAAACAAAAACATAGAAATCGCCGGAGCTCCGCCGGAGTATGTCACGCCGCCGCCAATGATGGAGGTCCGGATCTAGAAACCCAGATCCGGCCACCCCTTGCCCAAAAATCGAGTTTCGGCCGCCCATAGGAAGATGAGAGAAGCTCGAACACCATGGGGGGTTGCCGGAAACCATGGGGGAAACAATAAAGGAGAGGAGAGGAGGAGAGGCGTAAGGAAGGAGGTGGAAAGGTTGCGGTAGGGGAGGGGGAGGGGCGGCGGCCATCAGGGAAACCCTACGGAGGAGCTTCTCCCATACGACCTCTCTCCCTCTAAAACTTTCTCTGCCGCTTAATTTTTTTTAGACTCACACTTGCACACCCACATTTGTATGAGTACAAGTGTGTGAAAAATGGGTGAGAAACAAGACTACAATCCAGACGGGTGGCTGATGTGCACTCCTCGGTCGTCCGATTGTATTTTGGACGGTCCGGATGTGTTTTGATTTTTTACCGATAAAAGTAAATCAAAATTAAATTAAAATTATCGAATTCATTCAGACTGTCCAAAACATAATCGGACGGCCGAGGGGTGCACAACACCCACTCAAGACCTTTTCTAGGATGTGAGCAGTCCCATTTCCAGTCCTCACAAAACAAATCTCAACTGAGGTGTGTTGGTTATGGTCCACCCATGTGAAATATGTAGGGCAATTAATTTAGAAACCTTATTTTGGCAGAATCCTAGTTTGTCTAAGATCTGGCCAAGGAATGGAAAGTCTTGGACATCAAGGCTTGGGTTTAATGTATGTAACTCTCGAATCTCGATGTCCTAATAAACTTATGCATACTCATGATTAACTTTTGGGAGATCAATCGCGCTGTCCACCGGCAAGGCCAAGGGTCCTATTAAAACCATGATAAAGACCCATATAGACGGGCCAGTCTGGCCTATAAGAGCATCAATTAGCATTTTAAAGTAGAGAGCAAACTCCCCCAAAATCTCAAAAATCAACCTCACCAAATGCCTCACCAATTTGCTACATTTCTTAACTTTGCTACAGTAACACACCAAAAGAGGTGACCTACTGTACATGCACCAAAAGAGGAGGAAGGGAAAAGTAAAAATTTGAATAGAGAGTCTGATTTTGTGAGTTTTTTAAAAAGTAACTTGCTAGAGTATAAAAGATGTTTTCGAGGTTAAATTTGGTGCTCCTGATAAGGATGCTCTTAAGGGCTATTGTTAAGTACTATGGCTAATTTGTCAACAATCACAGCTTCATAGTGCTTAACTTTCTTATTTTTTGTTATTGAGGTTAATAATTAAGCTCTTAATCTTTTTCTGTTTACTCTCTTTCTTGTTTTTAACATGTAAGAAACATATCTACTCTAACCTAATCTAAGGAGTTAGGGTATGGGACCCTATGATGAGATTCAGACCCAGGCTCTTGTCATGGTAAAGGGAGCACCTTACCACTTAGCTACCCTTTGTTTTCCTTTGGTTGGAGTATGAGTTTCAATTGTGGGCAAGACTGGGCCTTTTTGGTTCTTGTGAAGATTGGGCGTTTCGTGGTCTACTCGAGCTTGTTGGGCTCAAACTCACTGGGCTTTTTGGGATTGCAAGTAATTTTCTTTGAATCATATAGTGCCATTATGAACATACGTGAAATTTTTAGATAAAAATAAAGTGATTTCACAGTAATATTTTTTGAATTTAGTGATGTGAAAATAAAGAACTAATTGAGATCTTTAATTTGGTGTCAAAAAATTTTTTAAAAAAAAATTATGTACAGAAGTACCTCAGGTTTTTTTTTTTTATAATGTTTTTTTAATGTTATTTCATATGCACTTGTGACGGAGGGAGTTATAACAAAATATGATACTAAAAAAATTGGATATATTCTGAGAACTCTCGGATGAAGTGTCACAAAGGAACCTCCATGATATATATCACTGGGTCAAAGGCTTGAGTTTTGAGTTCACACTAAATATAACTTAAGGCTATGTTTAGATGAATTTGAATGACCGGAATCTTGAGTAGGAACATGAGTATGATTACTGGAAATCAAATTCCTAAAATTTTTCTTGAGAAGGAATAAAAATATGATTATAACTGTGAATCAAATTCCTAGAAATTTAATACCCGGAGTAATTTCATTCCTGTTTGTGAAGTAATTTTGAAAATTTACCAAAGTAAACATTTCATCTTTTTAATGATTAAGTTAGAATCTAAGATTTCCCATGGAGTAAGGAGGGAATCAAATTCTCACCCAATCTGAGAAAAGGATTCCTGGTTGGATATGTCATATGAAATCACATTCCTATTCCTATCTCTTACAAACGTTAGATTAATGGAAGCATTACATCACATTCCTATTGCCGTTTCTTCTAAACGTTTGAAATCATGAAAATATTGCACATTCTCAATCCTCCTCAAAGATTCCCGCCATCGAAACTGATTCTGAAATGTTTGTTGACCCATGTTTGTTTTGATATCCTTCTCACAAATTTGAATTTCAAAGTTAATAGACAGTAGTTGGGCAACAAAGTTTTGGGTTCACAGTGAACAAAAGCTTTGAATTTCAAAGTTGTTATTGCGGGAAAAGTTGTTTTATTGGATAATTTCCAAGAGTGTTATATATGTCTTGCTCTTTTCGTACAGCTTGCCATTGTAGTGATTTGTAACTTTTTAGGCCAAAATGAGCGGATAAACCTAAGGGTACAGAATTTTGGTGCACAGAAAATGCACAGATTTGTCCGGGGACCCACTGTACCCCTTGCAGTGTGAGCCTTCAAATCCCTCATTATCGGGTATTTTGGGTTTTCTCGTTGAACTCTTCTGAAATTTTGTATTAAATCTCATTTTTTGACAGAGTTGCATGGATGATCCTTTATAAAAAAAAAAAAGTAAAATAAGTTTTTGACTTATATTTTTGGTCTAAAAAGCTGTAGAAGTTACTTATTAGCCTAAAAAACAAATGACTTTTTAAAACTAAAAAAAGCAAAAAACATGCTCAACTTTTTAGGTCAAAACAAGCCGAAGTACAAGATCCCTAGTTATGCTTTTGCTGAGTGGTCTTTTACCCTTGGATTTGAGTCCCGAGGGTTAGGTTATGGTTCAAATTGATAGAACAACGATCGGCCTTTTACAGTAATCTCTAATCTAACTCACTAACATATTAAACATTCAATTGTTTGACTGGAAAAAAAAAAAGTACTCCAACAAAATAGAAAGTCATCAACATTTAGCTGAGGATGAAGTTTATGAATTGAAATGATAAAAACTACTAGAATAAGAGCATTCGTATTTGACACTAGCTTAAAATCTTTGTTATATGACAAAAAATGTTAAAAACAGATCAAAAATATTGTATGGTACTTGTTAGGTAGAGAATGAAAAAATAATCCATTTGATCTATTTAGATGTGTTTTTAGAGGCTATTTGACAAGCTATTTTTTGCCTTTTCCATTTATATTTTTTCTATGTTGGGTGTTTGGCACACCTGACCCAAAACTCATTCTTTGAAAATGAGTTTTCAAAATTAAACAAAAGAGAGCAAAAGTGAAAAAGAGGAAAAAGGGGCTTTTCACATTTTCAAGTTTCTACTTCTCACATTTGGTGGACTTGAAAAGATCCTTTCGCCCTATACCTTTTTTGGAAATAATCACCTAGCCCCTCAATAAAGTTTGACCACCTTTTCTCTTGTACATTTCACGCTGGTTCGAAAATTTACACTTTTTTACAATTATTTCTTTTTTAAAATGGTTATTTTCACCAAAAAAAATAAGAACATACTAGGAGAATTTTTTGGGGGGTAAATTATACTTGGAAACTTTCAATTGCCAAAAAAGACTTCAGCAGTAAAAAAAAATAATAATCTAATCTCTAATCCACATCACCATTTTACTTAAATAAACAAGGGCAAAATGATAAAAAAAAATCAATCCATAACTCATTTTCATCATTTTTCTCCCCAATGCTACTACTTTTGCAAAATACAATTTACACATTTCTCCAAAACACTTCTCCTAAATTCAAAACAAATTATGACCATCAGCCAAAAAGCTAAAAAGTTAGTAAAAATTAAAAATTAAAAAGTAGGCTCCCAAACACATTTTTAATGTTTGTTAAAGTTAGAAACTTAATTGAATTGGGATCTATCCTTATTTATTTTCCCTTCGTCTCTCTTCTCTCTCTCCCTTCTTTTCTGTCTCTCTCCAGCATTTCCTGCATGTCACAGTACCCTCCTCCCTTTTCTCTCTCTTTAGGTCCCACAAGAACCACGCTGTGTACAAGCCAGAGCTAGCGCACATAAAGGTTGTGTTTGGTTTGAGTTTTAGGTTTTGGTTTTTGTAATGATTAGAGGGAGAAATATGAATAATAATTAAAAAATAGAGATTAATGATTGGAGAGAGATAGAGAGAAAAATGAAATTAATATTTAAAAATAAGGATAATAATTAGATAATAATTGAGAAAACCGGTTCTTGAAAACCCGAAACGAACAAGGCCAATAAAGTTTGACACTAACGTGTGGTACTAAAAATCCCTCTAAAAATGTCAAATGGAGCAAAAAAAAAAAAAAAAAGAAAAAAAAAGAAAAAGGTATTTGCTTTTAGGGACTTGGGGACCCAGAAGTGCAGCAAATGCGTTGCATCATGTAGCACAGCGTTCTAGTCGTCCAAAGGTGTTTTCAACGATCCAAATTTAATTAAAATTCTTCCATTGAAGAATTTATTTACTTTCCAACTGTTGAAAACACTTTTGAACGATTCGGATGCAACTATGCAACGCATTTGCTGCACTGCACCATCCCATCTTCATGCTTTTAGTAGTTGCCTAAAGTCTTATACTAAAATTGCCTAAAAATATCAAATATGGATGCTCCAACAAGTTACAAATCCCTGTCAAGTTTATCAGTGTTCCGTCAATCAAAGCATCACTGTGAACGCGATCCAAAGGGACATTGAAGCTCATACCGCTGCAAAGGGCAAATGGGTAACTAGTTCTTTGGCAAAAAAACTTAAACCAGTTTTTTGGTTTATTCGTTGTCTTTATTCAAATTTTTTTCACAAATGTTAATATTGCATTAAATTTTTGTGGTTTATTGGTTTCTATCGACGAGACGAATCTAAAAAGTATAAAATTATAGTCAAAGCTAATTTTTTTTTTAATAAAGCCAAAAATACGTGGAGTGTCGACACCTAGAGTAATTTAAAACGTGTATATTGGAGCGTTTATGGGACTCCAGGGAGATGAGTAATACTATAGGAGTCACTTTTTGGTGTGAAAAATAGAATTGCAGATATGGTACCGTTACTTCTGTCAGAGATTATTGTCTCGGCGCACCACACGGCTATCTTAGAGGATCCTATCACACCTATGTCAAGACCAAAGCTAATGTCTCACAACGTATGGATGATGTTAGGAGATATGGGGACTTAAACCCAGGAATTGTTCAACCAAGTCTAAGTTTCAACTACTGAACCAAAACACTCTTGCGTGAGACTAAAGAGATTCACAATCACATACTAACGCAGGTTAGTACTCTCCACGGCTGAGTACTCAAAACAGTTCCACTCGGAAGAAACAAATACCTCATTCAGGGTACATTTTCTATTTTGTTCTTAAAAGTAGATTTCTTTTCAAAAAGTTAATGTGTATTATTGCATTGGTAAGGTATGTAGTAAAAAGCAGATGTAAAAGTTAATATAAAAATTGATGTAAGAGAAAATAAGTTGGAATTACGAGGATACACACTTAAAAAGGAGTATGAAACTTACACATGGTGTGGGGGTGACTGAGAGTAATAGGAGTACTTACAAAGGAATCCATTTCTAAATCAAGAAACATACACAACAGGACTCCCTTGCTCTGTTAAAAAAATAGCACTGGTGGGTTCTAGATCAATCACTCAAATAGAAAACTGCAAAAATGACAGCCCTGAAAACCCACCATGTGCCCAAAAAACAACTAGCAACAACCTCGTGGTCCTTGTCAATGGCCTGTAGTAAATTCTTCTGGAAAACTAAACTACCTCATATTCAATGTTCTAAAACTCGCCAGGCTTAGTTGGGCAGAGAAGGGGCGCCTAGAGCCTAGGCGTTGACTAGTCGGCTGCCTAGCGCCCTAGGCGGGGACTAGACGCCGACTAGCCGGCTTCCTAATCTAGGCGTTGGACCACCGCCTAGGTTGGGACAAGTCGGCCGACTTTTAGAACACTGCTCGCATTATAGTTTCATAATCTAAGCATGTGAGAACCAGAAGTAAAGCAAGCAAACAGTGGATACCTCCAACGCAGAAAGAAGTGCAAGAATGCACAGACCAACAGTTCAACAATGACAGCTAATTCTAAATCCAGATAGTCTCCTCAGAAGCAAACCAAAAGGCACAAATGAATGAAGGTTTTGGAAGTAAACAAAAGCTAATTTAACGATGTACAGTTTTCATTAATCCTCCGGCGTATCACATGCAGGCCATAAGTACATGAAACCCCAAACTAATTCTGCCAGTAATTGGCACCACATACCACTGCAAATCTTTGCGGCTCCTATACAGTTACAGTACACTTAAAACCAAGCTCATTCCAAATTCTTGCCATTCAATGTAGACTCATGAGATACCACTACAGAAAACGACAATTTTGTGCGATTAAAGTCCTCTCGCTTGTGTGTTTCAGAGGTTAAAGAACAAAATGGCAGATAAAATTTGGAAATCGTGCAGAATTGTTGAACTTGGAAAACGATAATTT
Organism: Gaultheria prostrata; assembly: GCA_036023075.1. Taxonomy (NCBI): domain Eukaryota; kingdom Viridiplantae; phylum Streptophyta; class Magnoliopsida; order Ericales; family Ericaceae; genus Gaultheria; species Gaultheria prostrata. Next base: position 20,846 of record JAXBDA010004558.1, on the reverse strand, counting down.
TGTGTGGTTCAAGTCCTCTCGCTTGTGTGTTTCAGAGATGAAAGAACAAAATGGCAGACAAAATTTGGAAATCCTACAGAATTGTTAACCTTGGAAATGAAGCCATGGATGAAGATGCCATTATTCTCGTTAGGGTTAACACTGATTACTAAACTATGAGCTGCAAAGGAAGGACTATGTCTGTAGTCATATATATGTTCTGTAAACGAAAAACTGCTCTATGCCTGGTCATCTGATAAAACAAGAAAAGAGAGAGAACCATACCAGGATATGCAATTCGAAGGCAATTCAAAGAAGATACCTTCAAACAACTTTTGCAATTGAACGAACAAATGAAGTACCAAATATTACAATATTTTTGTCCTGGAAACCAATGAAATTTCAACTGAATCAAATCAATATTTTTTAGAGAGTGACTGAAACCTAGAAAGCATAACAACATTTTGGCGAAATGTTGAATGCACTTGATTTCGTTATTCCACATTCAAACAGGGTGCTAATCAATCGTCTGAATCGTTCACCACCTAATCTCAAGATGATCCTGCAAACACGAATAACAAGAAACAAATAATTGAAACAACAGATTATTTTATGTTGTCTTACTACCCAGTACCCAGGATGATAACCATGGGAAACAACTGAGATAAATCACCATACAAAAAACCCATGTGAGAGGCTTCAATCGCTGCAGCTGCGAATTCTAAAGAAGCTTCACATGACTCCCAAAATCATTATCCATGAGTGTTAACAGCCTCCCAAACCAAATTCTTGGGAACAGGATTGGTAAGATCCCGAGCCTGCAAAGCAGCGTTTCTCAGCGTCCTAACAGTCAACACATTAGCCTTCCAAAATGGGGCAATGTTGTAAGGCAAATTGTGCTTCTTGCACAACTCCACAACAAAGGGTGAGATTTTCCTCAGCTGGCATCGAGGCAATCGAGGAAACAAATGGTGCTCAATCTGAAACTGCAGTCCACCATGAAACCAATCCATCCAAGACGCGCATTCTATATTCAAAGTCCCACTAGTTTGATTCTGAAACCAATCATTCCCAGTAGGTGGACCGAGGTAAATACTCGATGAGAAATGATTCAAACAAAACTGAACATGTTGTATCCCAGTAACAGCAAAGCTAGCCTGGATAAACATCACCTTCTCTCCCCAATTGGGTAAGCACGAAACGAGCAACGGATACCAAATCCAGTACACAAGAAGCCCCAAAATCTCCTGACCCCTATACGGTACTTTTCGCTTCGAAAGCAACAAAATGATTGACTGAGCAAACAAATTAATCCTAGCAATACACATAACAGGATAAAATGTCCAGTGCTGGTAACTCACCAAGAACCTAGAAACCGCATCAAAGTTCATCTTCCTTTCGTAAAAACAAGATGTAAGCGAGTTAAAGAATTTCGAAGATACCACGAAAAAGGGCATGTGCTGCAAATCCGGATCGAAATCGAGGCTATTGCAAGAGATATGATGGGCATTGTGGTTCCACTTCCACCAAGCGATACTTATCCCAGCCAGACAATTCCCAGTCAAGACCTGTGCAATTCTGTTAAGCCCTTTTGTTGGCATGATTTTGTAATGACCAGAATCGTGCCCTAGCCAACCACTCTGGATCCACAAAAACCCCATCATTCCACCACAAACCAAATGAACAAAAACACTGTTAGAATAAAGAACACCATAAACGCTAGCAACGAATAGAATCAGAATTACGCAAAAGGACAGGAAAACCCCGTGGCCTTTCTTGTCGAAGAGACCCATTTTGGAGAATTCAGCCACGAGGCGTCTGTAGTCCTTGGAGACCTCGGAAACGGCGTAGTCTTGGAGGTAGAGGCCGTTGAAGAATTGGTCGAGGTGGGACCAGGCGGTGGCGGGGTGGTAGGCGACGAAAGCGTCGGTGACGTCTTGGCCGGAGAGAGAGAGGAGTGGGAGGGAGCCGCCGGGGTGGGATTTGGACCAATCGGAGACGTCGTAGACCTTGCCTTGGATTGAGATCCATAGATCTCCTGGTTTGTTGTGGGTTTTGAGCTCCGAGGATGTAATGTACCTCTTTGGTTTGTTGGGTTCAGCCATTGAGAGGGATCTGAGAAAGAGAGAGTTATTCACTCACTCACTCGTTCAGTTATCTCTCTGGCTCTCTCTCTGTCACTTGCTTACTCCGAGGAGGATGGAGGGAGGAGATTATAAAGGGCTAGGATAGTGTAGTGATGTAGTCCCGTGGGATTCTCAACAAACATGCTAGGGCAGAGTAATTATCTCAGGGTCTCGGGGCATTGGCATGTGGTGTTCAACACTCGTATCCGCTACACTTTTTTGTGAGATTCGTATCATGTGTGGTGGGTAAATGTGTTGGAGAACCACGTGGCGGTATTCAAGACATTAAATAATTATTCTGCTGGGGCCACGCACATTGGGTATGTGTATGTGCAAAGGCTGATAAACAAAACCGATTTCGAGCTTGTTAAGGGGCAGTTTGTTGGATTCAGGATCCTGCACCCGAGCTGTTGATTTCGGTAATCAATGGCTCAAATTTCATCTCGACAATGGACGGCTCGGATCATGTAAGTGTCGAGATGAAATCCGAATAGTTAATTGCGCAATCAACTACTCAAGTGCAGCACTATAACTTACAGTGCTGCCACTACAGGATCCCTAATTTGATGTTTGAAACCTATAGAAAAGAAGAGAAATGAAAGAAAATTAAAAAATCTCTCTCATTGTTAAGTTTAAAGGGAAAGAGAAAAGAAAATAACAAATTCAAGTTTCGTACCCAGTAAAATTTTCCTCCTATTTATGTGTGTTAGTAGAAAGATTGAATCCTATAAAATTGCGCCTCCTCTATTTTAAGTGTACTTTCATTGTTGAATCATCTAAAAGTTTTAAGCTAGAAAAATATTTTTACTTGATTCTATAGATGCAAATATGCCAAAATAGGAGTATATAAAAATTTAAACTCTTAGTAGGTTCATTTGGCCTATTTTTAAAAATCAACTTTTCTAAATATTTCCAGTTTTATGGATTTCTGGATTGAAAAGTTTGTTCTTCGTTGAGAAGAGTACAAAAATAAATTTATGAGAAGCTATAAAGATACTCCTTACAAATTTAAAATATTTGATTTATATTTATTGTGATACACTTTTTAAATATTGAAATCCTAAATTTCGACTTATGAAACAACAATGGAACAATGGAAAAAACAATCGGTTTTCGAAAGGAAAGTAATATCCTTGTTAATAAATTGGGAAGGAGTTTGGATAGTATAAATGCTTCTAATTTATGACACTGGAAAAAATCCAAATGATATTCATTTATTTTCCTTTTTTCTCTTGTATGAAATCCAAAAAAGGGGGGAAAGTACCCCCAAAAAAACCTTTGAAGCCTTTTTTCTTTTCTTTTCTTTTCTTTATTTTCTATTTCTGTCGCAATTGGGTTTGAAATAATTCTGCCCCCAATGTGTGTGGTGCGATGAGGGTGTTGAAGCATGTGTCGAGAACCACTGAATAACTTTTCGTTTTCGGCTAAAAGGAAATCTGGAGGATGACAGGGGCGTTTCACAGCCAAGCAAAATTGAAGAATCTCTACTCCAGTGATCCTCTGTACCAATTTTTTTTGGTGTTCCTATGTATCAAGTTTTTTCAGCCGCAGGATCATTTGAGATTTCATATAATTCTGGGGCTAAAAGCCCTTGGTACATGGAACCACCGAAGAATGGGTGCAGAGAACCTAAGCCCAAATCTCTACAGAAAGAGCTTTTAAATTTGAAAAATCTCAGCAAAAGAGGGAGGGAGAAAGGTTTGTTTAAAGATAAGGTCACTTTTACTGACCTCCCAGAGATCTCTTTGTGGTTTCTAAAAATGCACTGTCCTTCTTTACTTTTTAAATTATTCTCCAAATTTCCACCTCTATTATTAGTTACTCCCTCCGTCCCAAATTGATAGTCCACTACAAAACTACGTACAATTTTCAAACTAAAAAATAATATATTTATCGAGATAATTTTTAAATTTTTTTTGCACCGTATAAAAGTTCTCAATGAGATCTATCAAACAAGATCCATAATGCATATTTTTTGAGATTCACAATAAAAAGATATAAGCCTTTGAAAATGGCACGCAATCCCAAAATGGTTTCTCTGTGGTTTCTAAAAACTGTGTAGTTTTTGGAAAAAAAATTCTAACTCTAAAAAAAAAAATTTAACAGTTTTTTTTTTGTTGTTGAAAAAATAGAGTTTATAGAGTTAAAAAAGTGTTTTCTTAAAAAAATATCGAGTACTCCCTCCGTCCCTTTTAAAGTGTTTAACTTTTCATTTTGGTCTGTCCCTCAATAAGTGTAAATTTTGAAAAATTAGTAGATACATTTTCTATTTTGCCCCTAAAAGTAGATTCAATTTTTGAAAAGTTGGTGGTATTATTATATTAATAAGAGTAAGTAGTGGAAAATACATGTAAAAGTTGATGTGAGAAAAAATAAATTGGAATTACGAGAAAACACACTTAAAAAGGGACGGAGAGAGTACAATTAAAAAAAAAACGTACTTAAAAATATTTGTTGAAAATAGTGTTGGAATTTTTTTTTAAAACAACCTTTTGAAATTAAGAAAGTTTTGAAAATAGTTCTTTTTTTAAAATTTTTTAGAAATGATAAAGTTTTGAAAACAGTTTTTTGTTTCAAAATTTTTGTTGAAAAACAATTACTGAAAAACAGTTTTTTTGAAAAACATTTTCTGAACATTTTGTCAAAAAAAAAATAGTGCTTCAAAAACAATTTTTTATTATAAATTCTTTTTGAAAACTAACGGAAGTTAGGAGAGGGAAGAATCTGAGAAATAGTTTAAGGGTGAGTTTGCCACTTGATTTTATCTGATAAAATCAAGATTTATCAAGTGAGGAAAAAGTTTGATAAAATCAGAGATGTTGCAAAAATCTCAGATTTTATGAAACTATGCAAAATGTCAGATTTTATCAAACTTTTTCTTCACTTGATAAAATCACATTTATCAAGATAAAATCAAATGGGAAACTAGGCCTAAAAAATAAGAGAGAGTAGTACTCCCTCCGTCCCATTTTAAGTGGTCACTATTCTATTTTTGGGCTGTCCCAAAATAAGTGTCCACTTTGTAAAGTTAGTGAGTAAAAGTTGGCACATTTTCTATTTTGCCCATAAAAATAGATTCCATTTTGAAAAGTTAATGAGTAAAAGTGTAATGATTATGTTTCCATAGAGGGTAAGTATGGAAAGTAATATTTTGCATGTGTACTTATTTTGACTCTTAAAAATGTGTAATTGTCAAACTGGGTATTTAAAATGGGACGGGGGAGTATATTTTTGGAAACTATTGGGTAGGTTTGTGTATTTGTCAGAAACCTCAGGGGAGGTCAGTGAAAGAAAAAAAATTGATTTCGAATTAGTATTTCCTCTCACCCTGGCCGGCTCAAGGTGGTGTGAAGGGCCGACTGAAGGCCGAAGGGTTCGTTAATTTGGTGTACGTACTGATTCAAATACTACTAAAAAATAAGGAAATAAATAATAAAAATACAGAAAAGGTTGCTAAATGGCAATTTAAAATGGGGCTTTCACATTTTGTTACATTGTTTAAGTAGAATGTCTTATTTGAGATCTAAAACTACGAATTGAATCTTTGCAGTCAGATTATAAATCATTTTTTAGTTGACGGTATAGCTTGTCCATTCGGTTTTTGTGGTCCACTATTATGTTTATTAAATAATATTACTACCTCTTTTTGAAAATAACCCTTTTGCAAAAGCGGAAAAAAAATAAAAAAAATGCTACAAGTGTTTTTGTTACCGTGATTTTGCTGTTTTGCTATCTTTGGATTAAATTTTATACTACTACTTTACATCGGATTCAAATCTCCATCAAGAAATTTGAGACCTATAAAACATTGGGTCCGGATCCTCTCCTGCTATCCTCTCATGTGATGTGAGTGAGCTTCCCACCTCCGACATCTATCAACTCAAACGGCTAAGATCGAACTGTGACGATCCGAATTTTCGTCCTATTCTTTTCCTGAATTAAGCAATGGAGGTTTAGCTTTGAAGACACCCTACCACACTTCAAATTCGGGCTTCCAACATCACACACTCATCCTCAAGCATCTCAAAATCACACTCCTTCCACCTTGTCGTCAAGCTTAGGCTCACCATTTCCGTCATCTTCTCCAGCCACCACTTTTCCCATCAACTTCCGTTTGAACTCATATCTTAGGACCAAAGGTAGATATCTCTTACCTTGTTAATCGTAAGTATAAATATGTTCATTAGACCTATTTTTCCTTCTATTCGTCTTATTTTGATTTCCACATAGAGAGAAACACTTCTAAGAGCATCTTCAACCCAATTCTTCCAAATTTTTCACTTTGAAGAATCAAAATATTATTCTGCACATACTCCCTCCGTCCCAAAATGATAGTCCCTTTTGGAATTGCGTGTCATTTTCAACGGCTTATATCTTTTAATGTGAACCTCAAAAAATATGCATTATGATCTTGTTTAATAGATCTCATTGAGAACTTTTATACAGTGCAAAAAATAATTCAAAAATTATTTCGATAGATACATTATTTTTTAGTTTAAAAATTGCACGTAGTTTCGTAGTGCACTATCAATTTGGGATGGAGGGAGTATTTAACAAGTGAATTTGAAAAGTGCTACTATTCATCAAACTCCAACCACAATTTTCCATTTTTATCTTCATTTTCAAATAACACACTCAATACTCAATCATCTCTCATTTTCCCTCCAAAATTTTGAACATTAACCAAACATATTTTCAACATTGGTCTTATTTTAAATATATTTTTAATACCTTTTTAAATGGTGTTTTATCACTAATGAATCACAATTTTAAATGCTACACATGAAGAACATTGTTCACAATTTTAAGGATTCTTGGAGAGGCACAATTCTTCAATTTGAAGAATGAGTTTGAATATTTGAAGTATAAGAGCATCTCCAATGAAGCTCCATAACTTCATATTTTGGAGATATAGAAATCAAATGGACTCCCACTAAGCTTCGTTTTGATGGAGACCCAAAATGTAGTCTCCATTTTGGAGCTTGAAAATGGAGCTTAGTTGGGGTGTCTTTAATCTCCATATGTCCAAAATTTGGAGTAATAGAGCTTGCTTGGAGATGTTGTAACGCGCTGTTTTTCGGAAGCATTATTTATATCATTCATCGAAAGAATCCATTTAATTAAAAAGGATTATCTTAATTAAAACAACAGAATAACAGTAAAGGGAATCATAGTTTAATTACAATAAAATAGAGTACTTGTTGGAAATTAAATTATATTTATTCAATACAAAAGTAGGGAATACGACAGAGCTTTTTAAAGGTCTAGATTTAGATCCCAGTCTTCAACGAGCACCTGATTAGCAAAGCATCCTTCCTCGTTGTAGTATGGCTCTTATTCTCCTCCTTGACACCTGGCGTGAAATGCCAAACCCAATAATAGAACCACACTACAAGAAAATGCAGATTCAGCGACACAACAAAATATATCGGCAAAAGTACATTTGTGTCGACAAAGGTTTTCGCCGACAAATTTTTTTGCGTCGGCATGTCGTCACCGTTGATATGTCGGGAAAGGGTTTTCCCGATGCGAATTTTGATGTGTCGGCAAAAGTATAGTTTCAGCGATGCGAGCTTGCGTCGGCAATACCTGTCTGCAAATGGTAGTGCTTCGGTAAATGGAATTTTAAAATCAGAGAGTGTAACCGACGAGTTTTTTGAGTCGGCAAAAGTCAATTCAAAAAAAGCTTGTGTTGAACTTATGCACCCCCATGTTTTGAACTCGAGACCTTAAGTATCTGACCCTATATTATCATGCGTCTACCAACTGCACCAACTTACTCTTTGTCAATATTATTCCAATATCTAATATATAACTTATACAAACGGTATATACCCTAGATACAATATAAATACTTATACACTACACTTATATCATATGTAATTGTGCAATGTATATAAATATTATGTACTTATTTTGGAAATTAATTTTCACTCTCTTTTTATTTTTATTTTTTTATATCCACACTCATTTTTTTTATCTTTGAGCAAAAAAATATATACACTTTCAACACTAAAAATAAAATAAATAAAAAAATAGATTGTTGACATCAAAAAAAGGGAAGTGGGAAAATCAATCCCCTATTTTTTGAAATGCTTTTATATATACATTCATGAAAAAACCGTTTGGATCAAGTCTTTTCCGGTCTTTTTTTTTTTCCCGATTCCTCATGTGTACCATTTTAAACTTGTTTTAAACACATTGAATGGTTCGCATCATCATAATATGGCCGGGAACTATGATGTCCGTATTTTAACAAAGTCAGAGATCTCTGATTGAATCCTATATATATATATATATATATAGGGGCTGGATCTATAGACACCTAATTTACACTCCCATTTTGACACCCCATCTCAGCCCTTGAAATCAAGGGCTGAGATTAAAACTTTAAAACCCAACTTTGAAACCACGTGATTTCTCTCTCTCTCTTCATCTCTCTCAATGGGTTCTGATTTCTCTTAACCCAATTAATTAGTACAGCTGGAAGATGTACAGAGAAGATCAAAAGAAAATTAGACCAAAACAATGATTACCCAGTACAGAGAACATCAAATCGGAAAGACAAACTTCCTATGTTTTCCTCCCATTTTTTTTTTTTTTAGCAAATTCGTCCGCTTCTTATTACCTTCTCACCACCAGAGGTTTGAATCAAAAAATTACCCAATCCTTGTTTTGACCAACGAATGCTGGTTTGCAATCAACAGAACTCGTATATCACTGAAAAATTATAGTAATCAAAGAACGATGGTCGCAAGCTGTCCGTATCATATCTCACCTCCAACTGCTGCAGCTTCATCTCGTCTCCCACCGCCGCCTCACCCTTGGAACGGTGGTGTTGGGGAGTCCGTGAGTTGGAGAGAGAGAGTAATTCGTGGGTTTCGTTAATTGGGTTCGTGGGTTTTGATTTGATGAAAATCTGCTACCCACTGGATTGTAATTTTTGTTGAAAATCTGCTACCCACTAGATTGATTTCAGGCATGTTGGAGAGAGAGAGAGGAGTCACGTGGTTTCAAGGGTTGGGTTTTAAAGTTTTAATCTCAGCCCTTAATTTCAAGGGCTGAGATGGGGTGTCAAAATGGGAGTGCAAATTAGATGTCCATAGATCCAGCCCTATATATATATATATATATACGTATTGCATATTTGAATAGCATTTATGCTTTTTTTTGAAAAAAATGCTCGGATGAAGCCTTTCCCAGTCATTCATATTTTATATATGTACTTCCCATCCAAACCATTAAAATCCGGACCTCGTCTGGATCTCATAGTTCCAGACCAAATCTCGACAATCCGAACTGCTCAATGTGTTTGAAACATGTTTTTAAGATCTAACGCGAGGATTAGTCAAAAAAAAAATACCCGAAAGGGGTTGATCGGATCAGTAGTTGATAAAAATTCGGGTATTTTTTAATTTTTTTATGAATCCTCGCGGTGGACCTTAAAAACACGTTTTAAACACATCTAACGGCTCGGATCGTCCAGATTTGGTCCAGAAAGTGCTGAACAAACAATGGTCCGGATTTTTTTCAAAATCCGAACATCTGGACTGGAAGTAAATTCTCTCTCTCTCTCTCGCTCTCTATATATATATAATGTATAGTACTGTATGTATATGCACACATATACATATATTATATAGGAATCATTGCCGTCACAAAGATGTCATCGGCAAAAGTTTAACTTTTGCCGATGCACATTATGTCGCCAAAAGTTCCCCTTCAGGACTATCACCGACACGAAAATGTCGTCGCCGTAATATTCAACTTTTGCCGATGCACATTTCATCGCTAGAAAAAAAAATTCGTCTGCAAATATTTCCCGCCAACCTTGCTTTTGCCGACTACATTGCCGACACATTTATTTCTGTAGCCAAAAAGTTCGTATTTGCCGACACAAACTACTTTTTCGTCGGCGAAAGCATTCTTTTGCCGACCAAAAATACATTGCATCGGCAATCTGGTCGCCATTGGTGCATTTTCTTGTAGTGCCACGAGCAAATAATCCCTACTAATTACTAACTCCTCCCCACTAGCTCTTACATTACAAGTAATTCATATAACAATTCAATAATAAGAATACAACAGAAATGTAACAATCAACTGTTTCTTTTAGTAGCCATTAACTCAGTGATTTCCATAGATCCTTTCCACAAGTATCCTCCTCCCAAATCCACTAATCCCAAACGTGTCATGGGGTCATTCCCCTCTTGTTCGTCTTGCATTGGGGTTCTACGTGAATATACACCCAAGTGATGTACTTAGCATGGACTCACATGAGACCATAACAAGCAAGGGGACGCCACGCAGTCTAAAATTTTCCCATGGCCTATCGTCCGTTAAGGTCGCAACACAAACTCCGCAACTCCACTTTTTGGCTTGTTTGGTAGCCATAGCCATCCACTACGGGTCGCACAATTTTCAACATCACGTTCTTCCATTACTTTTCCAATTGTTCTTTAACTTAATAACATCTATGTGAACGCATTACATGTATACCACCCCAGTGTACCTCTTTGTCTGTTCTAGCATTCCAACAATCATCATAAGTTTACAGCAATTGCAAAAATGAATAGAATTGTACAACAATTGATAACGCACAAGTAATCCACATAAGTTGTTCGGGATTGATCCTATTCTAATTTATCTACTTATCATTGTTAGAGGGTACATGCAAGTATTATATCGTAACTCGTATGTAACTTTAGTAACTTATTAAACTTAGGATTTGAGTAAAATACTAGCTAGGGTTCAGAGTGAAATTACATAGGATAGGATCTAAGTATATATTTGGGAATCTGTTAATGATAATTAGTGTATTTTATAAAACCTTAGGATACAGATTCTAGTATCTTTAGGGACTCTTAGTAGTTTTATAAAATTACAGGGTACTTGCCGATCAAAAATAAAAAAATAAAATTCTGGGGTACAAGTGTAATTTTAATAAAAACCGTACCCTAAACTACATATCATTTTCCCCAACTTACCAAAAATAGTAGTTTCTTGCATTATGATATTGCTAACTTACTACTATATTAAGTAAGAGTAAAATTTTAGTATTATTAACTCAAAATTTATACTACTTTATAAAATACTACTAAATATACAATTTCTTTTAAAGTGAAGACTTTAATTCCAACACTAAATATGTATAAATTCAATAAGTGTCTATGAGGCATTTTACATAATTTGCATTCTTACGTATATACATTAATATTTCTAATTTTTAAATATTTAAAATTTTCAAAAGTTACAGATGCAGCCTGCATCTCCAACGTGCCTTCATTTCATCATTTTGAAGAATGAAGACATTTCAACAAGACTTCATTTCACTCATTCAAAATAAAAATCCACTTCTTCATATCTGGAGAACCACTTAAAAAATGAAGAACATTCTTCAAATATATTTGTACTATTAATTTTGTCTAAAAGGTATATATCCTTTAAATTCTTGATCCATTTTTTGTTAATAAATTTGATACCAGTGAAGAGATATTGAGAATATCTTTAAAATGATATCAATATCAAATATATTGAAAATTAAAATTTTTGTAGCAAAAAACTTGAATTTTTTAAGGGAAATTTATAGAAATAAAAATGAAGAAATTGGGTTCGAGATACAGTGAGTAGTGGAATTCTTCAAACTCACTTTTTGAATAAAAAATATTATTTTGAGTCTTCAAATTAATTGAAGAATTGTTAGAGTATCTCCAAACCCATCCTCCATTTCTCCATTTAAGAGGATCAATTTTGGTACTCCAAATAGGGAGGATGAGAATATTTTTTTTGAAAGGTTCTCCTCCATTTCGCTATTCACCCTCATGAAATAGGATGCTATATGTTCCTACCTGAGGATGAGTGGAGCTTTTGGGTGTGTTTTTGACTTGAAGTTTTTTTTTTTTTTGACTTTCATTAATGCGCTTATTTCTTGAAGAGATGCAGTTGGCCCTTTTGGGTTGTTTGCGTTAGTTGAGTTTTGTTTTGTGTTTGTTTTTTTCGTTGGCATCTTGCCAACTCTCCCTTCTCAATTTTTGTCTTTTTTTTTTTAAATTTTATTTTAGGGGTACAACCCAATTTTGTTTGGGTTATACTTTCCTCTCATGAATATTATGGAGATAATGTCCCCATAACTAGTGATACATTGTATTTTCGAGTTACTAAAATTTCAGTTTTTCTCGATTAAAAAAAAAACGCTTCTCAGCATAGAAAAAGTTATTAAAAATAATGACTTGTGAATAGTAACTGAGTATATTCAGAGAGAAAAACATTTAATGTACTCCATTTGACTAGTTAAAATGGTTATATGCGGCTCAGATCAAGACGATACTGAACAAACAATTGTCTAACTTTTTTTCAAAATTCTTTCAGATTATAGGGCTTGAATTCTAAATGAAAAAAATGAACTACTTAGATCAATTACGTATAAATAACCGATTAGGCTTAAATTACACAAAAATACTCCGAAGTGGACCCTAAGCGACCATGCAAAAGGGTCTCCTTGAGTTGCCTCCAAAATGACGTCGGGGGGGGGGGCGGCGTAGACACATAAGAAAATTCCATCCAAAAGTTAACAGAATTAGACGGCGTGGGCCTAATTGAAACAAATGTGTAAAGTTTGGAGGTTCAATTAACATTTAATGAAGTTTGAAGGCCTATAAAGCCTTGTGATCAAAGTTTGAAGGCTTTTTTGAAATTTTCCCATCTTTTAATCAAAATTTGAGTGAGAAATGAACAAAGGAGTGCATATGGTCGGGTATACCATCTCTATAAATTCTCAAGAGTTCATTCACCAACTATATATCAGGTCTTACATATCACATATACACGGTGTGTGACTAACCCGAAGACAAGGGTGCACATCGTCACGGAAGCTTGCTCAGCCCGCTCATCTTAGTCCGTTTTTTTAGGGTTGGAGATAAATGTTTAGGCTCGTACGGCTGGGTTGAGTTGAGATTTTAAGACTGTTTACAAAATGGGCTGGGTTCGGAAAAATTGCAATCCGGTCTGATTAAAACAATATTTTTATTTTTATAGGATACATATATGTATGTTGTTACCCTATAAGTCCTAGTTGCTTACGGTTTTTTTCCCTTGAAGCGGCGCATCCCCTCTTATTAACGAGTAGGTTTCATCTTTTTCTTCTTGCTCATCAATTTCTTCTCTTTTCTTTTAACAGTTATTTACTTTAATAGTTTTGTGAAAATTTAGAACTTTAACTATCATTATTACGCTAATGAATTTTAATTTGTGATCGTTATGGTTAATTAATTTTTTTTTGTGATACGCTTTAAAAAATTAAATGGGCTTGTTGAAAGGACTTGGAAAATTAAAATTTAATTGGGTTGGCTTAGACACATTAAATGAAGCCTAATTATTAATGAGCCGGGCTTGGATTTACACAAATCTCGTTACTATCTAGTATAAGCCCTGTCCGAACCCAGTGCACGTGCACCCCTACATGAAGACAGTGTGAGGGGCCCTCAAACAAAAGGACAATCTCCACTTGCCAATGGCCGGCATGTGCAACTTGCCAGTAGGTTGCCAGCAAGTAACTTTTGTTTCCAAATCCAAATCTATACATAATCACTTTCATCAGAAAGTCGGTTGCCTTTTGAATGGTGGTTTATTTATAGCAAGAACTTCACTTAGATCCCTGAGGTTTAGTCATTTGCAGATGGACCCCTTGACTTTCATTTATCAACACACATATTCCCATAGTTTGAGGACCAAATTAAGTGCACACAACTTACACCATTAATGAAACTTCGTAATTGACCTTAATAGCCCCTTCTTCATCCTTTGATACGAGTCTATGGCAACCTTCTGATCAACACTATACCAAGGGAATGCAAAAGTTACCTCAATATCTAGTGGAACCGACTCCCTTGCATCAAACATCACATTCAAATGTTACCTCATAATGCACACCTTAGTCATCCAAGTTTAATTAATACTCGGTATAGACTAGAAGTTACTCCACCTATTGCTAATAAATTTTATGTTAGACCTCTCCAAGAATCTAACAAAACATATACTAACATAGTATACTATATGTACTCACATACATGAGCACACATTTGGCGAATGAGGTGCATGGTGCTATTGTGCAAGAGGTTCCACATTTTCCAACAAATGGTGGCACAACCGAATCATTAGGGTGAACTGCTAGATGACTAAATGAGTTCAAGTAGATCGAACTCCTAGTGAGTGTTTGGGAGGATCAACATTTCATTTCCAATTGCATCATTGAATTGTATGGCGTTCTATAGTATGAATGGAATCTGACACGGCGTTCTATAATTGCATCATCGAATTGTATGGCATTCTATAGTATGAGTTTTATAGTATGAATGAAATCTGTAATGGCGTTCTATAATATAAGTTTTATAATTTGGATGGTGAAGTAGGTTTCTTGATTGGCTTGATGAATTCAACACTAATATTTGTGTCATTATTCCATTGGTGAACGAACCTGAAACTACCATCGTTAGGTAGAAAACATTTGTATCACACACAAACATACACGCTTGTACAAAACACTGCACTGACACAATGGGATGTGAACCCACACATAGTACCTAGTCAGTGCAGTGTCCGTGTGAATGTTTGTGTGTGGCTCTCGCATTCTTTTCTTTAATTTAGGTTTAGAGGTTTCAAATTGGGGTTTTATAACAAATTACAAGATTGGGGATGGCCATGCTTGGGAGCAATTGTGGTTGGCAGAGTCAGCTGTCTGAAGGAGTCAATTCGCACCTGAACTAAGTGACAGGATGTCTTAAGTAATTCCCCATATTTATAAGATGATGACTCATTTGGACTGTTAGATAATAGTATATGACAACCCCCAAAAGGCAAAACCAAATTAGTCCCCCACATTTTCTACTCCAAAATAGGGATTTTTTTTGGGTATTTGGCCACTAATTAATCACATGATTCACCTGCAGGCCAGTGCGTATATACTTTAGGCCATCTGTAGCAATATGTATAGAGTCTTGCTAACCACCGTTCACTACGCGATAGATAATGCAAAATATAATAAGAATTTCAATAGACATATTATGGATAGCAATAAATACGGTACATCTATTTGGGTATCGGTCCACTTTTTACACTCTATCCACCGCGTACCAGGCCTTATTTAGTATTGTTCATATTTATATCTTGGTAAATGAGGTCTCCGAATCGATTCTCCTCAAGATGATATGCCTTGTAGATACTGCAACTTCTTGTGGTTTTTAACTTGTTGGACTTCCTTAAAATAGATGATTGTCCAGCTTGATTGTAGATCTGATGAGGTATTAGTGAACAAGACCTTCTGAATTGAAACTACTGAAGAAAATAAGAACTCACCAGAAGACTTACGTATCCCGAATGAAATGAACAAAAAAAAAATACCACCGAAGATGGTAGCCTAGATGGTAAGGGTGAGTGGGCTTAAGTGCTCCTCCCTCCCGTACACGATCCGACAAGGTTCGAGTCCCGCCAACTACAGGACTAGCATGGAGGGCCCTTTGTCCATCTAGTATCTAGGCGGTGCTATGATGACAGCCTATATTTCCGGACAATCACTATGGCGAGAACTGGATATTCCACAGTGGGTCGGGAGCCCTATGGTCTCGCCCAAAGAGGGTTGCTATGCTGGTTGCCTCATCCCACCTTTTCTCAATTCAAAAATAAATAAATGAATACATAAACAAAAATATAAAAGTGGCCAGGTTGAACCCAATGATTGAGGGTTGTTATTTTGAACCAAAACAAGGTTTGCAAGATTAGAATATCCCCCTGGGATATACTTCATCAGAGATCAAAATATCTTGCTTGGTTGGAATCTGTACAATCGCCTAAATGATCCTCAATCTGATGCTTAATGTGTTGCTCCTATAAATTTTGTTTTTGTTCTTTTATAAGGTGTTCGGCTCAAGAGAGAGGCTAATTCAGAAATCCAATTCCATCATTTACTAGCAGAAGGCCCAAATAAAATCGGGACAAATACTGTACAAGCTGGGGCTGCCAGTACGTAAATTAGTTGCCGGTGACTATCACTTGGCCAACCTTGGAAGTTTACTCGTACAAGGTATCCAGTTGGCTTTTGTTTTCTATTGCTTGCAGCGTGGGATTGTGATATTATCAAAAACTTTCGGCTACGCAATAATGAAGAAACTGAAAAGACACAAAAAGAGGTCGAAACGAAGAAGAAAACATGTTGGTGAAGTACTTGTGCTTTCCTAATTCCTTCCCGGTCTGCTTTTGACTAGATCGGGAAGGAATTAGTCAAGACAGCGTAAGTTGGCCCGGACAAAGGAAAAGAAAGAAGCCCTTATGCTTCAAGCTGTCTTTCGGAACAAATGATGGTAAGGTGTACACCAAACAGAGGATTGTTATGTTGGGCTACTTGGAGGCCCATTTATTTCAGACCTTGTTTGCGAGCAGGCCAGAATCCGGAGTAGTTACAGGTGAATTTAGCTTGGGTATGGCTGTACAGAAGAGGAAGGACTTATTGGGCCAGCCATGGAGCCCAATAAGTTAATCAAAAGCCCATATCGAACTTTAAAAATTACACTTCCTTTATAGAATATTTTCATTTCCGCGCTCGTGCAGAGTGAAAATTGTTTAGGTTTGGTACTCCCTCCGTTCTAAAATAACAATCCTCTATAAAAAGTTGTGTCATTTTTCAAATTACAATTCTCTGCTTTACGGATTTAAAACATAACAAGCGAATAAACTATAGTCGAAGTTCAAAAAAAGATAAAATAAACAGGAGTGCTACATACACATAAAACTAACCCAAAAAGTACCCAGAATTCGAAAAAATGCGGCTCAGATTGAATCTGAGCCACCCATTTTCAAATTCTGAGTATTTTCTGAGTAAGTTTTCTTGGTACCTATCATTTTTCGGAGGCGGGGATGCTGTTGTGCATCCCCTTGCCAAGCACCTGCTGTGCAGGTTTAAAAAGCCAAAAGGGGGCCGTTTTGTCTTGGGTTGTCAAATGCGATCTTGTGGGACCCATTTTAGGGTCTCACAAAAACGATCCGAACCGTTAAATAATTTTAAAATAATTATTTAAGTGGTCTTGAAAAAAATCAAGCCCATTGGATATTTTTACATAATTGATTTGATTTTCATTTATAATTCAGGACCCTGTAGTTTGAAAGAATCTTCAATAAAAGTTATACAATTTTGCGCTAATTAACACATAGATATGAACACTAGGTGTTGTAGGGCTCGTTAAGAAGAGTATCCAGTAAAAAAATTGTCTTGATCGGACATCGATAGGTATAAAAAAACTCATATTTTTAGTTTTTTAATACCTATCGATGTCCGAACTGGATAATTTTTTTACTGGATGCTCTTCTCTAGAAGCCCTACAATATCTATGGTTTAGATTGATGGATTACCGAGCGCAGAATTGTATAAATTTTATTGAAGATCCTTTCAAACTACAGGGTCCTGAATTCTGAATGTAAATCAAACCAATTAGATCAATTGTGTAAAAATATCCAATGGGCCTGATTTTTTTGCAAGACCTCTTAAATAATTATTTTAAAATTATTTAACGGTTCGGATCATTGTGTGAGACCCTAAAATAGATCCCACAAAATTACATTTGGCAACCCAAGACAAAACGGCCCCGTTTTTGGATTTTTAAACCTGCTGTGGATTTTTAAACCTGCACAGCAGGCAGCATCCCCGCCTCATTTTCCTGCATTTACCCGAACATTAATTAAAGAGACAGATCAAAATTTGTACTCTTTTGTGTACTTTCACTGAGCAAAATGTCTTATGGTAGTTTTTCAAAATAATTCACTTAGCTTTTTTTGCTTTATTCAATTTTTTTTTGTGTGTGTTTGTTAGGAGAGAATTTTGGGTACGGGGAGGGTACCACGTGGTACCCTCTCGGCACATCCGGGCCGTCCAACAATGCAATGGACGGTCTGGATTGAAAGTGCCGTCCGGATTTAAAAAAAATTAGAAAAGAAAAAAAAAAGTGAGTTTCAATCCGAGCCGTCCGATGCATTTTTGGACGGCTCGGATGCGCCGAAGGGGCACCACGTCACCCCTACCCTATTTGCACCCAAAATTTTCTCGTTTGTTAGAGTAGTTTTGAGTTAAAGTTTTGTAGATTACTAGTTTATTTCGATTAGAGAAATCAGAAAAGTAAAAATTATGCATTTTACCCTTTTTTTTTTTTGTGTGTGTGGAAGTATCCAACTTTTAGAACTTTTAACTCGGCTATGAGTGCTAAAAGAAGTTGTGTTGTGAGTGTCGGTAGCATTTTTGCTATCGACATGGGATAGAGGGGGAGCTGCCAATTGCAGTGATTCGCTAGATGTGGCAAGTCACTGTAGCGGAGAGGAATTGCCGATGAGGGAGGCGAGGTTGCTGGCCTACTGGATAAGGCCAGGTTGGTTTACAGGAGAGGACGTTATTTGGTGGTTTTGAAGCAATGCTCCAGAGCCCTCCTCCACGTATCTAGCCTGAAAATTGCTATCTCTAGATAGCAATATGACCCTTTTCCGAGGGAAAAAATAAAATTACAACCTTGGTTAATTTGGTACACCAGGTATGGTCTCACACTAATGATTGGGAGTGTTTAACGTATTCAGAATATTGTTTTACATGCACTTAAAACAATCAACTTATTCAGATATCGATAAAGCTTGATTGATTGATTCAGTTTTCCCCCAACAAATTCAGGGAGTAAAATCGATCAAAAGTCTTTACTAATATCCGAAAGAGTTGATTTTTTACAGGGACTCTTAGAAACATATGTAAAATAAATTCAACGGTTCAGATCATTTACGTGGAACTCCAAAATGAATCTCATACAAGGTGGTGTAGTCATACTAGTATTTTTTATTTGGAAAATGTACCCTCTCCGTCCCAAATTCGATGTCCATTTTTGAAACCCATGCCATTTTTCGATTGTTATATCTTTCTATTTATAATGTTTTTCATAATTATGAACACTTTGTATTATAGAACTCGTCAAAAACTATCAAACAAGATCCATATTGGATATTTTTTGAGATTCATATTGAAATATATAAGCAATTGAAAATGACACAGGTTTCAAAAATGGACATCCAATTTAGAACGGAGAGAGTATAACGTTCAAACACGCACACTTTTGTTGATGTTCCATACATGACTGATTGAGAGAATCAAGAAAGAAACTGCCATAAGAGAGGAGCAATAATTAGGGTACTGTTTAGCCTTTTCGTCCTAAATTTTTAAATTGATCATTCGTCTGAATATGTGTGAAATTAAAAATGTATAAAAAAGTGAGATGAAAAACTTATAGAAGATCACATAGACACGTCCAGTTCATCGATCGTCGTCTAGATCTGAACGATTTCTGAAGTAGCTCCGACCGGTGTGCATAAATCACAGATGTCTTCCCTTGCCTTTCCTTCTCTCTTCTCTCCTGCCGTTGCTGTGTGTGTGTGTGGTGGAAAAAATGAAACCAGAGATAACGTAAACAAAAAGGGTAGGGATGGGAGAGAGAAATGAGGGGAAATGGAAAACGATAATGAGAAATCAAAAGGAGGTCAGGAGCTGATTTTGGCTTTTGGTCTTGAAAATGAAAAATGGAGAATTCATTTTGAGATAACGATCCTTTGAATTTTTTTGTTGAGATAACGAGTTTTCTCTCCAAGCAGCCAAACAATCAGAAGCCAAAAACGAGAATGGGAAAATCTAGCACCGAACACCCTCTCTGACATTGTTTACTGTAAGAAAAGAAAAAACTGTTCTTATTTTAATCTTTTCATCTTTAGGTGATTTTTTGAGACTTTTAGTAGTTACTTAGGGCATCCCAAACAATGAGAACACAAATTCTCCCTAAAAAGATTAGTAAACAGTGTTTTATTTTTATTTTTTATTTTTTTTTTTAAAGGGAAAACTTTATTAATCTCTGAGAGTACAAAGATTAAAAGGGAAGAAGCAAAACGGCATCCCAACATGGGGAACAACCTCCCACATGAAGATCATCACCACTTCAGACCCAACAGAAGAGATGGCAAGATGCCATCCCAGAAACAAAACACAAAAGCAAACGGTTTACAAAGTTGCTCCAGAATGTCCGTATGGCCCGATAGACTGATAGGAATTTTGCTCACTGCTTGAATTTGATCTTCCGGTAGACAATGCTTTAACTTCTCTTTATTCCAGCTCCTTGTGGTATGATCAATGAAGTTTGAAACGGTCAATGAATCACACTGGGTGTTAGGGAGCGCTGGAAGTTTTCCACCAGGGATTTCGGGAACCCACTTGTCTGCCCAGAAACGAATAATCTCGCCATTACCCACATTCCATTGGGTACCTACTTGAATCAATTTCCTTCCTTCCAACAGGCTTGCCCATAGCCATGAAGGCTTAGATCCTCGAACAGCTTCCATCCATGATTTGCTTGGAAAATATAAACCTTTTAGCACCCTGACCCAAAGAGAATTAGGAGAGTTGATCAAACGCCAAAATTGTTTAGCCAATAATGCTATATTGAAAGCCTCAAAATCTTTAAAACCCAAGCCACCCATGGATTTTGGGTCCGTTAGCTTATGCCAAGCACCCCAATGGATCTTCTCACCAACATCTGACTTACCCCACCAAAACGTGCTAATTACTGAATTCAAGCATGCGCATATAGAAAGAGGGAGCTTAAAACACATCAAAGTATACATAGGAATTGGTTGGAGGACTGACTTTATAAGGATTTCCTTGCTCGCATGATTCAGATGCTT